>MINK01171927.1:18810-59688 GCA_001735545.1 Phormia regina
TATATATATATATATATATATATATATATATATATCTTATAAGGAAATATTCCTTAGAAAAACGCTAATAAAAATGAGCAGAATCTGTTAATAAATAACTGAAATAAACCGAAGATATTCCTAAAAATCGCATTTGTTGTTGGCTGTTTTAGGCTCCTATACAATATAGTTTTTTCAAAATCTTTCTTCATTTTTTCCGAGATATCGACCAAAATGCATTTTTAGACATCTTGAAGTTCTAATATAAGCTACTGGTTTTGCTTTTAAATAGGTTGGTATGGAGTTTTTTGAAGCAATCAAATCCGTTTATGAAGAAACTAGTTATAGGACAAAAACTTTTGTCCCAAAGTTCCGTTAATAAAAAAATTATTTTCTTTAAATATTTTAAAAGATAAGGTTTCGTAAATGGTTAATAAAGAAATTTTGAATTCATTTATGTTTGCACCCTACATCGAAAAATATCAATTTGGAAAAAAAGTTTCATTTTTATCGATTAATAAAATTTTTTCAATTTGGAGAGCATAATTTTTCAATAAATAGATTTATAACGATTTGACACCAAACTGCTTATTTTTTATGTTTTTATTTTTGAAATATTGTCAAATATATATTTGTAAAGCTTTTTAAATGATTTTTTCGGGAATGAAAGATTAATATATATTTTATAGACTTTCAAATTGTGTTACCAGAAAATTAAAGAAAAAGTAGCAATAATATAAATTTCCTCAAACTTAAATTCCCTTACAAAATGAAAGTAGAAGCTGCCAAATTCAAAATTTTTAATGTTATTTTTAAATAAGTTTTTGCCCAAAAAATATTTCCATAGTAAAAGTTGAAATGTTATACTCGTTTAAGAGTATTATCACACACTTATATACATATATCGTTATGCATATAAATATATGTATGTGTAAGTATTTGTTAATGTTTGTATGAATAAAGTACTTTTTGTCAGTGTATTGTTCTGTTTCCTTCCTTCCGTCGTCTATCCTTTTTCATGTTTATCTACTTGGGTGTTACTAAACAAAAATAAATACTGACTGACATTCAAACTGCAAACAATTTTAAACACCATTTCCAAAAGCAAACAGAAAATATATTTAAAATAAAAATCATTTTATGCATTTAGATTAAAAATAAATTTAATATCATTCTAATTTAATATCATTAATAAAATCACAAAAAATGGTTACTACAATTGCAAATAAGTCGTAGGAAAGATAGTTTATATTATTGTATTGAGAAATAGTGTATTCCTAAACATGGTTTCTAAATATGTTGGTTTTACATTTTTTTCTTTTAAGGTAGAAAAAAAAAATAGTAGAAGAATTATCATTTATGTGTTATGGTGTATTAGTGTATATGTAAGGCTCTACTTCTACTTCTATGTATTTTATTTTGCGATTTGGTTTCGTTTGATTCTTTCCTGTTTTTTTTTGCTTTCTGTAGGCACAATATGAATGTGACTGTGGCACGATATTGCAATGTGCTTTATACTCTCACTCGTTTATGCGATTTGTCTGTATGAATTTAAAGGTTTGAGTGTATGCATGAATAAGTGTATGTATAAATTTTTTGTATGTAATATTCTCAAGAGCATTAGGGAGTGTTTGGCATAGTTTAGACGAGTTTTACAAGCATTTACTTTTATACTTTGACTATTCATTTAGAAGGTCTACAAATGTACAAACAACAACAACAAAAACTCATACTATCAGACCTTTTAAGAATGAATTACGTACAGCGTTTTTTTTTTCGTTGGCTTTTATTTGTATGTACATTTGTCTTCCCCTCACTTTGTTGAATTAACAGAATTAGGACACAATAACAAAAGCAACAGCAGTGAAAGAAATACAATTATTTTAAAAGGATAAACATTTTAATTGTTCCGCTTTAATGTGAATAATGAATATTGATTACGATTTTTATATATGAGTATGTTCACTTAGATACAAATATATTTATTTAGAAACACTTAAGGAGTATTCAAGGCTGTATATAACAGTTTCGATTCTATTAAATTGGTTTGAAAATAATAATATCCATAAGATCTTAATTTAATTAAATAAAACATTAAAATTCTTTCTTTGTTTTTAAGGATTTTATATTCATATGTTATTATTATTATTAGTTTCAATTATGTATGAGCGATTAAAAAAAAGAATTTGATTTTTATTGTAGCGAAATGATGTAAAATATTTTTATATTTTCAAATTATTTTACATTTGTCAAAACCATTCTTTTTTTGTTTTGAAATTTTTTAGTTAAATGCAGTTTTCGTTTGGTTAGAGGAAAAATAGAAAAAATACATATTGACCTGTTAAACATCAAATAAATTATTTCAATAAAGAGCTTGTGGTTTTAAAGTGAACTCATAGTTGGATACCTCTAGCATTAAATTTTTAATATTTCTTGTGCAAAAATTAGGACCTTTTGAGTTTGAGTATCTTTGAACTCTTTTTCTCTAAAATAAAACTTTTGTTTACAACTTCACTCAACGTTTTCTAAAACCGTAAAGCACGATTCGTAAAGTAGGGGAGGGATGTGTGGTGGTGGGGAATTGTGGGTTTACTTTTATAAAAATCTTAAAGTTTTATTGTTTGTTTAGTTTCACATTTTATATGATAAGTTTTTTCATCGAAAATTTGATAAAATATTTTTACTAACAAAGATATTATTACATATAAAATATCTATAGATTCTCAAAGGACAAATTTTTTAAAAAAAAATAAATTACGCCATTTTAATGTTAATAAGTCACGGAAAAGTGTTTTTTAGAGCGGTGAAAAATAAGATCTTCAGTAATTTTCATCATTTATTGATTATTTCTAATTCCCATTGCTATTCCTACCAAAAACGTTATAGATTTTTTTTAGAATACATCGGTGGTTATATATAGAATATAAATTACCGAATAATTTTATTTTAAATTAAAATTCTGCAGATGGAAGCAAATTTAAATAATTTAATGCAAGAAAAGTTCAACAAAAATGTCAAGGACTTTTAATGCCAATAACTCCTTATAATATTCGCTAGGCATATAAATTTCTTCTGAGAATATGAGAAGACATTTGGATAAAACATAATAATATTTCAGGTGTCATTATATGATAAACCTGAAAATGACTTAAATAGTATCATCATGTACCAAAAAATATGAGAACACAATTTATATTAAAAATGAACATAAAAAATTTAGTAGCAGTGTTTTCGTATGGGCTTAAGAAACATAGTTTTGGAAATATTTTATATCCCCTACACAATTTGGCATGATAGTGTATTTATTATAACGATGTGGGTTACATATATTTCAAATTATCAGGTCAATATCTTAGCATCAGGGAATACCAGAATAATCTTCCAAAAAAGTAATGGTTCCTCCATTTATTTTCTTTTATTCCTACAAGCAACTTATGTTTTAGGTAGATTTAAAAAAAAACTTACAGATTAAGCAAAATTTATTGGCGATTTTTTGTTATTGTTTAAATCTCTAAAAATTCATTATGACTAAAAGAAAATTTTGTATACATAGATGTGTACGTTATCTCTCTTAGTTTAAGTTTCGGATCGACTTTAATTCTTACCACATTTTTATACCCTACAGCACCAGCAAATATTGTAAAGCCGAGAAAAATGTTCCTACTCCCAACTTAAAGTATACCGTTCGACTCTGAATCACTTTCTGAGTCGATTTAACCATTTCCGTTCGTCCATCTGATTGTGTGCAAAGTACATTTCGCAATTTTGGTACATATGACGTTTGTTTCACAAGGACGAAGCTATTGATTTTGGTCAAAATCGGCCCATTAGTTCACTTAGCACCCATAAAAATGTTCTACCAGAACAGTGTTGCCATAACAGCACTTAAAGTGCAATTCTAGCACTTATTTTTCAGATATTGCACTTTTTTATGAAAAAAAGGTGCTAGGTGCTATCTCGCACTTTTTTATACTTTTTTCTAAAAAAAGTGATTTTTTTAGCATTAAAAGTGCAATTCTAGCATTTATTTTTAGTTTTTGCACCTTAGTTATATTAGTGGGTAAATAATTCACAAAAAGGCTAAAAATATTTTTGTTTAGTTTACCGTTTAATTCTTTTTTGTCAACTCCAAAACTTAGTCCAGTCAAAAATTACATAACTACTATATGTTCTAACCTATATTTTAATTTATCTTACAAAAAATTGCATAATAAAAACCTCTACACAATTTTTTGTAAAAGAAATGGTTGCACATTTTTGGTCAAATATTTGACAAATGTGAACAAAGCTTTGGGAAAATACCGATAAAAAGGATAGCTTATGAAAAAAATAAAAGAAACACAATAAAAACTCTTACGAAGGGAATCAAATATTTTGTCTAATACACGAATTAAAAACTCTATAGAGATGAACCCAATAATTTAATTTGAAATTGATTCTATTTTAAATGTGGTCTTTACAANNAAAAATCAATGATTTCATAATATCACTTCACTTTATTCATCTATATAATGGAAATTTCTTTGAAATAAAATTTTCCAAATGAATACAAATTTATTTGCTCCTTAAGTTTAGTGGTGGAATTAAAATACATTAATTTCATAGAGCACATCCTGTGTTAAATGCCCAACCACCCATTTAACACATTTATTAACGATCCAGACATTTTAACAAGCCAGCGACAGTAAAAACAAAATATTCCCAACATGAGCAGGGAAGAAAAAAATCAAATATAAAACTGGGAAGAAAAAATTATAAAAAAAGTGAAAAACAATGACACTTTTTTCCACCCTCGCAAAAAAAAAATAATAATAATACAAACTCAATCACTTACTGCTCACAATGCAGCAGCAACAGCAGTAACGTTGTAACGTTTCCACAGTTCCAAGGCGAAAAAGATGATGAGAAAAAATCTCTACTTAACTACATGGTTGATAATTTTTTTTCTTCTTCTGGCTTCTTTTATTTATTTTTTTCTGTTTTCGCTCCTTTGCAAAATGTGTCCTTTTGGTTGTTGATGTTGTTGCTTATGTTGTAGATGTATTTTTCTATTAAATACGAAGTATTTTCAGTTTTAATATTTTTCTTGATTTCATTTTTTTTCTAATGCGGAAGAATCATGTCATCTAGTTGAAGGAACCAGCAAAGGAAGTACAAGAAGGGAACACATTATACATACAAACAAACAGATGATGTTGTAAAAGTTGAAGAAAATATAAAATTAAAGCTACAAAATAAAGAAGGAAACATTTTACTTCATCTTTCTTTCTTTTATTTTATTTTGTTTGATTTTACTTTTTTTTCCTTTTTGGTCTTTACACCACGTGGATAAAATTTAAACGCCAACATTGCAAAAAATAACAAAAAAGTAGAAAAAGAAAAAAAGTTTAAACAAAACTAAATTGAAAGTGGGAGTGGAAATTTGTATGGCGTTACTGTCACTGATTTTTTTCTTGGCACTCCATTCTACTAATAGCAAGCTGCCTTCCTTGCAGAACGACAAAAACAAGATATGAAAAATGAAAAAAAAAAACGAAGATGTAGAAAGAAAAAAACAAAAAGCTGAAAAAAAGTTGAAAATTTCTCTCGTAATAAAGCTTAAAGCAAACAACACTTTGTCGCCAACTTTGTCGACATTTCAGTTGTGTAACACAAAAGAGGCGTCTTTGTTGTTTTTGTTGTTTTTTTTCAGTTTCTATTTGAGAACAACCTAAAATGTGTTCTATGACTACAAGTTTAACTCCCACCAATGACCCTCCCTCCCCCTAACTACTATCTACTAGTGCCACACTGTTTTGCTACTCCTCTGACTTTGTTTCCTTTGCACTTTGATGTGTCTTCTAACATAAATATACATACATACATACAATATGTATGTACATTTTTGTGTATATGTATATGTATGTGAGTGTGTTAAAATGTATAAGGATTTTTAAATATTGTGGCAGTCAGTGGTGGCAGTTGTTATTCTATGGCTTGTATGGTTTTTCTTTTCATGTTACACGTTTTTGTTGTTATTGTTATTATTAGACTTTACGAAACAAGTCAACGTTTCAATGTGTTGCATTTAAAGAACAAAAATTTTATACAAATAATAAGAAATCCTACAAGAACGATTTACTATTACCACAAATGTTCTCAACGACAATATTTTTATCCTTCCTAGTTAGTGTTTCTTTTTTAGCTTGTAAATGTCTTTATATTGTTGCACAGTGATTTTTTTATCTAAATACATATGTATGTATGTTCATGTATAGAAAAATAAAATTTTTATACCGGATTATTACGATTTCAAGTTTGTATGTATGTAAGTTTATGTGTATGTAGTTACTATGTTACATGAAGAAGTTGGTAAAGCACTCTCTAGGATTAGTTTTTGGCTAATAAATCATTTTAAAAATATGAATATTTTTTTAATTAAATACGGAAGTTTTTAATCGTAAGTTAATTGATAGGAAGTTTATTTGCAATGCAAACACAAGGGGTCAAGTCATCTAAAAAGTAGGTAATAAATACGTAAAGGAATACAAATTGTTTTAAATGAAATATATTTGTTAGGTTCAGTTAAATATTTCCAATATTTTTTTTTAGAATTTTATTCTATGTTCGCAAACGAATAATGTATCGTAGTAGCAACCGAATTTGTTTGGTTACACCAACTATTGAAAAAATTTGAATATTTCTGAATATTTCATTTAAATATAACAACTAATTGAAATCTATCAATCAGCATATTTTATTCGTTAGGTTGATTAAAGTTAACATAGCTACCGATGAAACGATACATAAAAAATTTCAACATTTTTATTTATTACTGTAAATAAAAATTATGTTAATTATTAAACTACACAGCACAGTGGGGCAGAATCGAATTTTGTTGGAAATAGCAGAGGAGTGTACAATGCTAAGTTTGGAAGGGAGACATAACAAACCCCTCAGTGGTGGAGCCAAGGAGGCTTAAAGTAGGGTTCTGATATAAACAAATTATAATCGCTTTCCAAATTTTTTTCTCGTCTGATTTTAAATATTTTTATATATATTGTGGTAGGCCATGAAATTCAAAATCGTTTATTTTTGGACTCAGTAAAGATATCGCTTTCAAAATCGTTCGGAAATATTAAGATATATATGAAAAAACTAAACCAAGAAGATGCAAAAATTCAAACGCAAATATATCGAAAACTATAAGAGAAAAATAGGACACGGCAGGGCCTACAACATTATATAAAAATATTTGAAATCGGAGAAAAAAATTGGAAATTGACATAACAGTTTTTTATGTCAGAAGTTCCCTAATTTGAGCCCCCTTAGCTCCGCCACTGAGAGGTTGGTTGTATTCTCCTTTAAAACTTAACATTGTATAATCCTCTGCTATGTCTATACCAAATTTTGTGCAAGTCCAACACAGACTACACAGATGTCTACAATGCTAAGTTTGAAAGGAGTACCCAATAGTCTCCTCAGTTGCAGAGCTAAGGGGGCATAAAATTGACATAAAAAATTTAATCACTTGACAAATTTTTGTTCCTCGTCCGATTACAAATACAAATATTTTTATATATTATTGTAGGCCCTGATAATAGCTACGGATGGCACTTTATCACAAATTCACATTCGAACACACGCTTTTTCTCTTCCACAATAGTACAATACTTTTGGTGAATTTTTGATGACTTATGAAGTTTTAAAGTGGCATATTTTCGGATCTATAAAAGATAATAATTTCAATATTATTTCTATATAACGAAAAGTAAAATAATGTAGTGAAATTGAAGTAAAATTTCTGTAAAAATGGGCTTTGGAGAAACTATAAATATTTTATCTATCATAAAATCTTTGTTAGTATAGATATTTTAACGAAATTTACGTTGAATATAGACTTTATCGTATAAAGTCAGAACAGGTAAATAAAAGAAACACCAAAAATCCCAAAAATGCTTTTTGCACATTTTCGGCTATAAAATCCGCATTTTCTCAAAGTCCCGTAGATTTCAACCAAAAACTTTCAACAAAATTTTATATATTCTTAAACTGCATTCCTTTTGCCCAGTGGTGACTGTATTCAACACCTTCATATAAAATTGATATAAATCGGGAGGGTTTGTAATTTGTGCATTGGGCTTGCTTTTTATTTTAAAGTGATATCTGTGAAGATGCACTAAAAGTCAATTGTTTATGTTAGAGATACCCTACTTTGAGCCCCCTTAACTCCGTGACTGAATGGTCGGCATATAGACTGAGAAAACAGTTTTAAAACTTTTCGGAAATTCGAGCCGTTCCCCCTATCCGAAAAATAGTATACATTTCATTAGCGTCTTCCATATTAAAAAATAATTTTTAAAAGATGGCAAACACATTGAAAACCCCAGTTTTTATGTACAATATATTTTTGAGCTCATAATTTCTATGTATAATGTTATATTATATATTTTAATTGCATCCATAAAAGTTTGTTTGTAGGTGATTCTCTATTTAGTTCGTATTTTAGACTTTATGTATATTTGAGTATTTTGTTTCAAAGGAAGAATATAAATAAAGAAAACCTTTAATATAAACAAATTCTTAAACATTTAGCTTCACTTCAGTTCTTGTCTCCGGTTTCTCAAATATCAAGTCTGCAGACTTTTTATTCTTACTCTGTGTGTGTATATATATCTTTGTATATATGTATGTGTTATGAAAAGGTGACTACAACATTTTACGTTTCCGTTAGAGCATAAAAATTCAACTCTGTGTAGATTTTCTATATATATATTTTTTAAATCTAAAATGTACTATAAGTAAGATTAGTTGTAGTTGTTGTTAGTAGCACAGTTATAAAGTGGGTGGCAGTCACATGTCTGCGAAATATATATGTATATGTGGGTGATTTTAGTATCATAGTAGAAAATAAGTATAACTTTCTGTAAAAGTCTAAGCAACACATTGAAACTGAAAGAAAAAAGCAAAAGAAAAAAAAAACGAAACTGAATGAAAAAGTTGTAATTTGTTTTAAGATATCACTTCATTCACATTATTGCTTTATGCAAAATACAACTGTATAAAGGTACAATGAATAAGTTTATAAGTTTGTAGCCCCATATCAATGTTTGTGTAAAGGAGTGGGCAAGTAAGTGAGTCTACTACTCAGAGTTCTATCGAAAGCAGATATGTAAATATATAGTATATGTATATGTGTGTTTGTATGTATATATGTATGTATACATACGGACGTTTATAAGTTTTCCTTTGCATTGCTTTGAAATTGTAAAGTCAGCTTGAGTTTTTTTTTAATATTTTCAAAAGTAACTAAGCGTATTTAAAATTCTACACGTTATATTTTGGAATAGAAATAAAAAAAAAAATAAAACTGTATTTTTCTTTAAAATTTTTTCCTTTAGTTCCTTGATTTTATTTTTATTTGTCGGCTGAGTTTTTTTTTTAATTTATTGGCACCCTACTTAGTTGTGACAAAGTACAACAAAATTACAAATAGTGGAATGGAAAATTAGAACTTAGCAAGAGATAGAAATAAACACAATTTATTCGAATTCTGTTTTTTAATTAAAAGTTTTATGAAAGTGCTGACCATAACTATGACATAACGTACATGCATATGTTCATGAGTTAAGGTTTAAATAGGAATTTTTTAAATTTAGTTTAGTTAGGCAGCAGTTTTAAATTCATTGGGTATAAATCTATAGGTTGGACTTACTCGGTTTTGGCACTGGCCTGTAGCTTCTATTTCGCACTTTGATCGCTTCTGATCGTTGCCGCGAACTGAATCATTTTTAAAACATCTTTCAAAACATTTATCAAAATCTTCGCTATAAAAAGCAAAAGAGACCTACAAATATCTGCCATATCCATTGAAATAATTCTACATCTCTTTTTATTCCCGAAATAATAAAATTTTCTTATATATGAATTTTTTACTTAAAGGTAAGGACTGCGCACGGAAAAATCCGTGCATGCAAATCTAGTTATAAAAACTAAACCAAAGGAAGAATTTTTTTAAAACTTTATTTTTATAAATGGCTGTTATGATCAAGTTATAAATTAAGAAAAATAAATTATTTCCTTCTACTTTCTGATAAAATATCTGAATTTTTCCGAAGTTCTCTCCATTAGAAATTTTATTGTGTTTTCGGTTACTTTTTTGATGGAATAAGTCCTCTTTTTTTAAACTCCATTTCTTTTTTTGCTGAGTTTTTTGTGTCTTTTAAATGTTTTTTTCCTAGAGTTCAATATCTTTAATTGGGTCGAGTTCTGGACAATTTTGTGGATTAGCATCTTTCGGTACAAACACAACACCATTTCTTTGAAACCACTCCATCGCTTTGTTACTATAATGAGAAGTAACGAGATCATACCAAAAAATATGCGTACACACTGTGTTTTCTTAGGAAAGGAAGATGGTTTTTCTGAAGGCACGCATCCACATATATTTCTGTGTTAATGGATCCATTTGTTATAAATGAAGAGCTTCTTTCACCGCACCTACATATGGCTTGCCAAACGAAAAATTTTTTAGGGAATTTTGATTTTCTTGTAAACGATATTTTTTTGCAACATTCCCCCTAGTATCTGCATTATAGAACTCCTGGCCAGGAAGTTGCAAAAAGTCAGCCAGCACATTCATTACGCAGCACTCATAATTCCAGAAAAAGTTCGTCGGAAGAATTTTGGCACTCGTTTTTGCCTTTTTTTTTTCTTTTTTTACGTTCCAAACGGGAACTTTTTGTACCTTGTACGTTTTCAGGCCAGACATCCTTTTAACTTTTCTGACAAAAGTTTGAGAGCAATTATCTTTTGGGTTTACTTTTCTTCCAGAGATGTGGGGATTTTCTTTGAAAATTCTTTTTATTTTGCCTGCGGTCTTACGGTCTGAAAATCTAATTTTTCTTCCAGGTTACCTTTAAGTGATCATGGACCCATTATGCATTTCTATAACCTGTGAAACTGAATTTCGGGACACACCTACCGGAGCTAAGAACGTTCAAAATACGGTACTTCAGACATAAAAAAATTTAATAAAACCAAATTTTTGCTTTTCGTTCGATTTGAAATATTTTTATATATTATATTCACGTCAAATTATTTATCTTTTATAGTCTTATAGTTATTTGCGTTTGAATTTTCAGGTACCTCTAATTTGCATGCTCATGATTTAGTTTTTCTCAAATATATCCTAGTATTTCTGACCGATTTTTGTTTTATTTTCTTCTCAAACTATTTAAAGAACAAAATTATCTATTGAATAAAAAAACTAAAGTCAATATTTTTACCGAGTTCAAAAACAAACGATTCCAAATTTAGAAAATTGTAAAAATTACTACTTTTTTTGGTTTTAGCCACACTTCTTCTCTAAAATACAATTTTCCTTAACAACATAGGTATAATGATAATGACTTTTCTGAAAGTTATTTTAACAGAAATTACGTTAAAATAAAAGACAAGCCCAATACACCCTGTCGAAATTGACCTTTTTTATATGAATGTTTTGACTTTGATTCTATATTTTCTAAAATTCCAAAAGCACCAATCGGCAAACGGAATGCAGTTTGGAAATTTATTATAAGTTGTGAAGAGTTTTCAATTGAAATTTTCGGGACTTCGAAAGAATGTGGATTTTGTAGTCAAAAATGTGAAAAATAAAAGTTTTGGGATTTTCGGCAAATTTTTTCAAGAATTGTGGGATTTTTCTTATGAAAATCTAAAGTTTTCTTTTTATTTCTTATCTTATACGATAAAGTCTATATTCATCGAACATTTCATTAAGATATCTTTACTAACAAAGATTATATTACAAACAAAATACAAAAGTTTAGCTTTAATTCCAAAAATCGAATCTTTGTTATATAGAAAAAGATTGGAATTAATATCTTTTATAGAACCACGTCTAAACCGAATTTCATGCAAATCCAACCAGTCGAACAGAAGTTACAGATTTGTTTCCAAAAATTTTCGATTTTGCCCCATTGTGCGTGGTACACAAGAAATAAGAATATCAATCGGGATATAGAACAACTACTGGTAAAAAAGGATTTTGAAAAATTCAGGTGAAAATATTTCCTGAAACTTCAAATTCATCCAATTGCACACGCTAGACTCTTTGCTGGAGAGCAATTACCCCATAGTAAAGAGAACTGGTTGAAAACTAGTGGCGTGACAGGTTCTCAAGACTAGTGATCGGTTCCAGTTCCGTAACTACATATACGAAGAACTTGTCACTTTTACATGGGGTTGTCATTGGAGATGACACCTTAGGACTAGTCACGGGATTGGTCATGAGGACAAGTTCAGTGAAGATTAATATAATACAAATTTTTTAAACGTTCGGTTATTGTTGTTATACATTTTTTATTTTTGTCAACTGGTGCTCAGTTGGAATTTTGGTTACAAGTTAGGTGTCAATTGGTACCCAACTGGTACTTTGTGGCAATTACTGCGATTGCCACAAATTTCCCGCAAGGTATATTCAAGACTTCGTAGAGACGTGCTACCACACCGCTTATAATATCTTGCTTTCCTTAGGACGCTTTATTAAGTGAGCTATTATGTACCCAGCATATTATTTATTTATTTATTTGCGTTTTTATTTTGTTCCTCTCCAAAAGTTACAATTAAAATAAAAATTATTTTATACGAATTTATGTAGGGTATTTTGGATTCTCTGTACTTTTGCAAATTAAATTTCGCTCTTAGATATAATTCTTTCACTCTTAACTTTTATTCACTATGAAACGTTTGTGTGCTTTGTTTGTAACCTAAGTATGTCTTAAATATGGAATATGGATGAATAAGAATATTTTCTTCTATTCGTATTATATTTTTTATAAATATATTTTTTTTAATTCTGGGTAAGAAAAGTTTTCTTCTTTTATAGTCTTTTGTGGCTTTTTGAAATGAGCGCAATTTTTTGTGTAACTTGGAAACTTGTTATTGTGGTAAGTGGATTTTTTTGCTTTGTTTTTTTTATTTGTTTTTCTCTTTTTATATATTTTCATTTGTGTTTGTTTGTTTGTTTTTTTGTGGGCAAATCTTCTTTTCCATGTGCAAAAACAACATCCCTTCATGTCCTTAATGTGGAATTTTTTTATGCTTCAACTTGTACGTGTTTAACAGTTTTAAATCTACAAGTATGGTTTTTATTTGTTGAATTCTTTTTGTGAATTCGCCCTGAACTCTTGCAGGGAAATAAAATAAAATAAAACAAACCATTTTTGGTGGAAAAGATTCACGGATTCACTCTGTAGTTAAAAGCACAAAAAAGTTTAAACTATTTTTAGAATAAAAGAAAAAATAAAGTACAGAGAATAAAGGAAAGAAAAAGAAAAAAATCTATAAATAAAATGGTTTGGGTGAACAAAACATTATTAAACTACTGAAACTCTCGTTGGCACTTTTAACTTACAGAGTCATTAACAAGAAGTTATTGAATTAAAAGGAAACCCAAACATAGCAGGGAGTAAACAAGGGCATAAACCTTATTTTGTTTGTTATAGCAAGGGGTTGGAAATAGATCTTATAATTATTATTATTTTATTATTTTTTTTAATATTATATTTCGTTGCTTACATTTTCACAAGGGATACTTGTTTCGATAAACGAAAATATTCCAGTTAATTGCCATGCGAAATTACAATTTGAAATGGTACAACCCCAAAATCTGATTTTGTATATATTTTATCTTACCAAATAGCATAGGAAGTGAATTAAACTCTAGTAAAGGGAGTACGTTGTTTTTTTAATACATTCTACATGTATGAGTGTATGGCTAATTGTATGTAATAAATGTGTTCCCGTTGAACATATACATATGTGTTAAAGATTTACATATTGTTTGATGGTAAACACTTTACAAATAATTGTTATGCTAAATGTTTTAACATTAAAAAAGATTTGAAAAATTCTTTTAAGAAAAAAATTATTAAAAAATTAAATAATTTAAATTAAATACGCGCTGATAAACTTAATTTCGAACCTTGATTTTTTTAAATAATCACAATGTTTTTTAAAAAATTCTAAATGATATTATATGATAAGAATCACATAAATATATCTATCCAATAAAAAGGTTATATTAACCTAATATTGAAACTTTAAAAAATTCCATTTTTGGTAATATTTTTCAAAAAAGTGGTAATATTCGTTCACTTCCAAAATATATTTGTTTGTTCCGAACTGCGAAATTTTTGTAATGTTTTGGAAAAGAATCTTAACGAAAATGCATGTAAAATAAAATCGGAGGCATCCTCTCAAACCCTATTCAAACTCTGCCTTTTTTAAAAAAGTTTTTTTAATTTTTTTCCTTTTAATTCAAAAATGTCAAAACCAAGATCAAGAAAAAAATATATTGAATATGTAGCCCCATATATTGGTTAAAAACCCACAAAATATCTGATCAGCTACGTCTTTTACAACAGCAGGGTGACCATTTTAATGTAAAAAGTCATTTAACTAAAAGTCGGGATTTTTTTTTTATAAGAACGTATGAATTTTTAAATTTCCTAATGTTAGAACAAGTTTACCTATATAGTGACGAAGTTTTATAAAAATACATCTATTTGTTTAAATTTGGCACATGGATTTGTACTTACATAAAACTTATTTGCCTTGAACTTCATTAAAATATTTTCATTTCTAAGGTATTTGTGAGCGGTAAAACTTTATTCCGGGAGAACATTTGTATGGGTACCAGGAGAAATAATGAGCCGATCATGACCAAATTCAATAGGTCTCGTCCTTGTGCCAAAAAATCATATGTACCAAATTTCATCAAATTGTGTTTAAAATTAAACCATACTACAAGTAAATCGACTAACTTGAGAAGTATTGTTTAGCTATTTTCTTAGATGTTGCACAAGCATTTGATAAAGTTTGGCAGAAGGACCTAATCTAAAAAAAATAAATGTTTACTTCCACCATGTACTCACAAATTGTCGGAATCCTATCTATTTAATCGTATATTTAGGGTAAAATATAATGACTTTATAACAGAAGAATTTGAAATAAAAGCCGGTGTTCTGCTGGGAAGTGTCCTTGGACCTACCCTATATCTAAATTTGTTTTAAAGACAATTTGGATATACGGCATCTAACTATGGGGATCAACTAGTAACACAAGTATCGATATTATACAGAAATGAGAATATCCATAGAGACTTAGAAGTATTATCTGTAAGAGACTAGCTTAGGAAGCCCAGAGAAAAATACATACTCAAACTAGAAACTCAACCCAATGCACTTGTAAGATCTCTTGCTGGAGTCCAGTGTTTGACAAGATTTCGCAGTGCCGATTTTCCACCCCGTTAATAATAGGACCATGGACTAACAATAATCTCGATAGATAAGATTTTAACACATATTGTGAGGTCTAAAACAAGACAGATTCAATATAAAAATAAAGAGTTAAAAACGCAAGTATAACATGGTCAACTACATAATTTTCAATACAAAATATGTAATCCTCCCATACCATATCTGTTACGAATGTGACATGTGAAATAAATTTATATTTAAATACTTTTACTTAGAATTTATGGAACTACCAGGTTTATAGTGCAGGAATAACTTTTTATTTCGCAATATCTGAAAGTGTTTTAAAACTAGTTTTGTAATGTCCTCAAAAAGGTATACAGCCCACTAAATTGTTTTTCGAGTGAAAATATAAAGAAATCAATTTGAAAATTTAGCAATCACCCTGATTACCTGAATAATTTTCTCCTAATTGTATGTTGATTGATTTTAAATATGTAAAATCCATAGATAATTAATAGTTTTACACCCTATTATGTACAAACGGCATATAATATAATCGACCTTTATCGTAAGAAAATCTTTCTTTCATTTCCTATAATACGTAGTACAAAGTGTTGTTGCAAATAATTGCATGTAAAAAAAATATCTCACGGTTTTGCAAAACATATGTTTCACTCTAAAATTTATTTAGTTTGCTGGCACAAAGAATGAAAATCCAGTAGAAAAAGAATGGGAAAAAATCTCTTAAACTTCATTTACAATTATAGCAACATTGTACATTAAGAATTCATACATGTGTGCATGTGGTATTAAAATATAATTCTCATACAAAATTGTTCTCTTATCACAAGAGAACAGGTAATTGTTGGCAGTTTAACCCCTGTGGGTTTTTAGACATTCATGGCCCAGAGCGTTGTATACCTTTATACTTATACACATACATACGTATTTACAAAAATACTAGTACATCCTATAAAACAGATGTAGTATAATTCTATCTATAGATAGATACATATACATACATACGTAAGTATGTTTTTCATACATTGGTCTACTAACTGAATACAGAATTAGAGGCATGTTTCTAATGTAATCATGCGATTTCTGTGTTGCTATTTACAGTAATATAATGAATGAATTCTTAAAAGTATTTAGAAGTATTAAAACTCTGGTGTACTTTTTTATTTATTAAAATTTATTAAGTTTGATCTATCTAAATCATTTAACCTGATTTGGATAAATAAGTATTAAATTAATAGGCCTTTATACCGTTTATACGCACTCACAATTAAACGTGAAAATATTGCGTATAAACGACGAGTTAATTTTTTTGTGCGAGTTATCAACTCACGAAATCTAATATTAAATAATGAAACTAATTGAAAACAATTCGTTCGTCGTTGCCATTTCTTTTAATGTTTTTAAACCATAGTTTTATTTTTATCGTGCTATCTGCGTATAAACAGGGAGTTTCTTTGGAAATGTACGCTGGTGGATTTTGACGTATACAGAGTGTGTGGACGATGTGGATACATGGATCTAGCGGATGGATGGAAAAACAATCGGTGGGAACTTCTGATAGCAGACCGAATTGGGGAAAACAGACACTATCACATATGAGGCGTGGGTGGCCCTGACAGTACAATATTATTTCACTTAAGCCCTCGTATCACTCCAAGATGACTACCATTCGCGAGGGGATAGGATCTTTTTAAAAACACTTCTTTAAAAATATAATAAAAACTTATTTGGGAATAAATTCTTTAAATGCTCTGTCAAAAAATAAATACATGTATGATGTGGGTATAATATGCGTATGAATATGTATACTTACATGCATGTTTTGTTTGAACGTTTTTTCCTAAAAATTAGTAATAATTTTATTTGCAAACATCACATGAAACGCTTGTAAATATTTAACAATAGCTGATTTTATGTCAATATTTGTTAATCTTCGTAGGGAATTATGTAATTGGAATTTTAATTTATTTATGTAAATATGTTAAAATTTAACTATTTTGTTCTAATACTCATTTAAAAAGATATAATTAATTCATACGATTAAATAATAAAAAATAATTCCGACATGTACTGTATACGAACTATAAACAGTTTAAAGTCAAATAAACGTAGCTGATTATATTGCATTAATTTAAGAGAAAGGGGTTTAAGGAGAAATATAATTTTTTGATATTATTTCCTCACATAGGTGGTTGGGTTATTACTTTGTGGGTCGATTAAACGTTGTCCGTCCGTCTGTCCATATAAACTTTTCGAACATATCTGAATAAAATTCGGCACAATTATTTATTTTGCAACAAGGACGAAGCCCATTGAAATGGGTTAAAATCTGTCTTATTCAATATACTACAGTTCCTACCAAATTTGCGGCCATTCCTCATAATAGTTCTTTAGATATTTATTAGGATTAATTGCTCTGAATAAGGGGTACCATTTTATTATATTAAAATATTATTGGTGTATGGGACGTTGAATGGTGTATTCAACGTCGAATACCTGACCTATTATTGTCAAAGGTTTTTTCCATGCTCCTATCGAAATATCGAGTAGCCTATTTTATTTTCAAGGCTTCATAACTATACCAAAAAAATGATTAATCCTTGTATAAAGTACCTGACGTAACAAATATTTATATGGACGCTGGTAAGAAGTGTGATCGAAAAAATCTTAACATATGTTTTGCCACATAATTTCTGATTCTAAAATTTAGTATTGTTTTTTAATATATTCTAATTTTTTGTAAATATTTATTTTGGGGTCTAAGGTAATATATGTGCAAAGTTTCAAGTTTCTGCGACATTTCCTCCTGTTTTTATAAAATTAAAAACGTTGTGTTAGCCAGAAATGCATTTTTTCTCATTTTGGGATATATGGGAGGTACGCGTGTTCTTCTTCCGATTTAAGTAACAATTGGCAGAATCATAAGTAATTCTCACTATACCCATATTCACACAGTAAATCTGTTTTGTGGATCCTCATCCTAACATTTTTTTTATTATATATAATATTTCCTTTGTCTTATTCGTATATCCCTCAGGTACTATTCATCACGTCTTCATCTCAAATATGCATGTTGATAAAAAAATGTACCAACAAAATATTCTCACTTTTGCTGTAATAGATCTCAAGATATGCGGAACTATATTATTTTTTTTTTTTTAAATAGTTGTGCTGACTTAATTCAAAGTGGTGACAATAATAAATTAAATGGAAATGGACAAACCTGGATCCTCTAATACATATGCATATCAATAATTCCTTTATAAATATCAAAAAATTAAAGAAATTTCTACTAATTGATTAGAATTATGTGATTAATTTAAAACATATACTGTGACATTCCTTTTAATAACATCTGTTTGAAATATACATGTGTGTATATATGTGTGTGTCATTAATTTTATGAGACCATAAAAAAGGGGCGTAATAGGAGAAACATGACACATTTAATAAACTTTAAACATGCAGCTAACCAAACAACATACCAGCAAATTACAATTGTAATTTTAGTTGTTCAGCTAAATCGTTTATTTTATGCGAAAATCAAGCAGCTCAGTTTACTTAAATAGTGTTGATGTATGATTTATTTCATTGGAACAAATTCCATTGTTCAATTTGACACATTACATGTGCCATTCATACGTTTATTCCTTTTATTCAGACAGTCAGCCAACCAGCGAACTAACCAGTCACTCAGTCACTCACAGTGAGTATTTATATCAAACAATAAATGACAAATACACGATACATGTTGCACTTGATGATTTTAAAATATGAACATTTTTCACACTAAATCATTTACAATATGAAAATATTTTATATAAAATTTATATAATGTGTGTGTGTGAGTACAATACAAATATAATGCAAAAGTGTAAGTGCATAACTATACAAGTATGCAGCTTTTTTTTAAAACAATAAAATATATTCCATTACCTGAGATATAATATTGAGACAAAAACAACACAAAAATCTGACAGATTAGTTCACAGAATGTTTGTTGCATGTGTGTAGTTACTTGTTATGCATTCGTACAAGTAAAAAAAGACAAGTAAAAGAAGAAGAACAGACATTATAGCGCCAGGTGTTTGCGGTGTATATATTGTCAGTTCGACTCACTATCTGTCTGTCTGCCTGTCTCTCGATTGTTTGGCGGTATTTTACTTCTTTGCCGCTTATATTTTTTTAGAGACATACATATGTTTGGACAGACAAATTCCCATTTAGAAATAAGTATAAATATATACAATTACTTGTGCTTATTCTTGGCTTAATATAATTACGTAGATAGTTTGAGAAATTTTTAAGCCTTACACTGTGCGGCAGAATAAAACTTTGTTGGAAATAAATCTGTAACTTCTGATCTGATTGGCTGGTTGGATTTGCATGAAATTTAATAAAAGCATAGCAGAGGAGTGTACAATGTTAAGTTTGGAAGAGGGACACAACAAACCCCTCAGTTGCGGAGCCAAGGGGGCTCAAAATAGGGTACCTCTGACATACAACATTTTTAATCGCTTGCCATTCACCACTGTGAATTGGAAGGAATAATATGAAAATGTTAAAAATCAGAATTCGGAAATAAGTTTTAGAAGAATATATTACAGTTATATCTTTATCTTAACATGTATTTTTTTTGGAATGTAAAAATATTTGAAATCGGACGTGATTTGTAAAAATTACGATTTTTTGAAACTTTTGCCTACTGAAGTAGTCAAATTTTGTATTTGATCTAGTGTTATCACTTGGTGACAATAAGATGATTTGTAGGAAAGACCGGCCAGTAGATTAAGAGATACAAATTTATTTCCACAAAATTTTGCGTTTGGCACCACTGTGCGCCGATAATGGACTGTAAATAAAGAAATAATTTTTGGGTTTTGACTTTGGTATTACCAATTCCTATAATACAATAAAGGCCACCCAATTTGCAATACTCTACTAGAATTTAATATATGTATATCAAGACGAAGTAAATTGTAAAATTTCTTACCCCAGTAGGATTGGCTATAATTGATTACTTAATAAACGACCTACGTAAATTAAGTATGTTTATACAGACATACATATATATTCAGTTACTAAGCAAAGCACCCATAACTGGTTTAGTCTTTCGAATTGCATTACTTCTTACACTTACACATACATACATCCATATACACTATATTAAATTTTTCCATTAGTTTCCTTTTATTTTAGCTGTTTAAAGTGTTGCTGTTATGAACAAGTAAGTAGAGAGTTTGTTGTAGATGTTGATGGTTTATAAGTAAAGTTGAAACATGTATCGATGTGGCAACAACAAGATGCAGTTTATCAGTAACACACTGTGGCACGTAACATGGTAGTAAATTATAAATACAAGTACACAAGACTAGAAGACTCTTAAGCAGGTAAGTAAAGTGTATGTATAGATGTGTGTATGTTATTTGTTAGCGTATTTAGACAGATGGGTGTGACAATGTTTGATCAGCTTAACAAATACTGCATGAAATTGCCAACAGATTTAGTTTTTCTTTTACAATTTTGACCTGTTCTTTTCTTTCTCCTTTGTGTCTTTCGATTCGGTATTTTTTATTTTTTTTGTGGAAATAAATTGTTTCGTTTTATTTTAAGCGCTCAATGGCAGCTCATTCTTCAAAGTCGCATTAATTATAATTGAATACAATGATTTATATTTTACATTTAACAAAAATAGATTATTTTTCTTACGTTTGTAAAAAAGAAATATTGAGACTTAGAATTGAAGCGAACATATTATAATAGGTTGTTGTTGTTTTGACTATGAAATAAGGTTCTTATGAAATTAGGTTCAAATGTCCTGGCGGAATAAAATATGTGGCGTTATAAAATTTGAAAATAGTGCTTGACAATATTCAATTTTTCTTTCAATATCAATTTATCTCTTATAAAATGTGCATCAAAACTATAAGGTCACTTTTCCTTGCACCATGTATTAAAAATTACAAGGGGTATTATATTATATAGAAAAGATATTATTGCTTGAATATCTTTATTATTTGATATTCAAGCAATCTTTGTGTCGAATTTCATCAAGATCGGTACATAATTGACCATAGATCCTATATAAAACCCTTTTCTAAAAATACCATTAATATTGAATACCAGTGATTTTTATTTAAGTAGAAATCACAGTGCCAAATTTTATGAGGTTCTGTTCATAATTTTTAAAAGCCACTTCGAGAAATATCGTTAAGCCATAAATTCATACAAATATTAGTAATAACGAATATTCTGCATTTATATATTTTATTTTACACTTGATGGAAACATCGATCCATAGTTAGCCACATGCCTAATATAAGACTCCACACCGAATTTTAATGTACATAAATACATGATATTGTTGGACAGGAATGATAAATTCAGTACAATTGTACTTTCGCTCAAACGAAAGTACAGCTGTACTCCGATGATTAATTAAGTACAATTATATAATTGTTCCTCTTAATACAAATTTTAATTGATTTAAAACATTCGTTCTTTATACA
Source organism: Phormia regina (assembly GCA_001735545.1). Lineage (NCBI taxonomy): Eukaryota > Metazoa > Arthropoda > Insecta > Diptera > Calliphoridae > Phormia > Phormia regina. Next base: position 40,562 of record MINK01171927.1, read on the forward strand.
ATTTTTGGATTCCTTTAAAAATTATATTAATTAAAAGCTAAAAGCTTTATTATGTACAAAAAAATTTTTTGTCTAACACAATTCACCATGACCATGTACTTTACTTTGCATTGCTTAAGATTAAGGCTGAATTTTTCGTTTTAATCGAATCTCATAGAAATCTCACCATTTTCTAGATAGATATGCTGTCTATCTTGACGTCTAGGTAAGGTTAGGTTGCGTGGGCAGTTCGTCAAAATTTAGCAAGTTCACTCGAAGGCCTAATTAGGCTCATTGTAATTCCCTGGAGAGAAGAAAAACAGAAAAACCCACCATTGCTGATTTCTAATAAACCACTGTGTATTCTGGACAAAACCAAAAAGATACTTTTCTCAGAACATAAAATTTCCGAAAGGAACGCTTGTCCAAATAATTGAGTCTGTGCTCCTGCAGTGTAGGACAATCGCATAAAAGATGTTCCATAGACTCTATCTCCTCCTCATCTAAAAAACATTTACAGAAATAATTTTAGGAAAAGCCTATCTATTCGGACATACATCCTATAATACAGTCCCCGTAATGATGTCTACTAGAAGTGAAATCATCCTTCTGCTAAGGGCCTGAAGGTCTTAGTTCTATGGTTTATCAATGGAGGGCCAAAGAGTTCTAGATATCCTGCTAGTGATTATGGTGGACCACCTATGGGACTTTTCCTTAAGCGCCCAATCTTTTATTAGATTCGAAAGATCAACAAGAGGAATATAGACTTCCGTCAGGGCCTCCGTTGCGTATTGAAGAACCAGTTCTTGCACACTCATTCGCCTTTTTGTTGCCAAAAATACCTTCGGTAAAGAGCATTTAAGAACACATTTCGACAATAAGGCTTCTGAAACGAGTTCTTTGATTCGTCTAGCAGCTATATTTATAGCATATATCTCAGTCTGGAATACTCTACAAGTATCCGGTAATCCTAAAGCCGGGTAAAGAGTTTTTTCTAAAGTCTTGGGACTTTCAATATCTCTAAGATTTATCTCAAACGCTATTTATTAATTCCAGAAAAATTATATTCACTTGGATTTGTTATTCGTTGTAGTAATAATGCTGCTAAGTTTGAGAACTCAAAGATATTCTGATCAAGAAATATTGTAAAGTATTCGATGGAATAAATTCTGAACACTTTAGTACAATTACGGCACAAAAAGTAAAAGTTTATACAAAATTTAGTACAATACTGAAAATAATATTTATCATTCCTGTTGTAGAGTATCATATGGTCGGCTTTAATCAACTATATGTTTCTATATCGTTTCATTTTTTTTGTGTTACAAACATCAGCACAAACGCATAACATCCCATCAACTTTTAGTGTAGGGTATAAAAATAAATCTGAAATATATTTATAGTTTACTTACCATAGAGTTTAGGAGTCCTATACAATTCAACACAACTACTTATTCTTGATTACTTTTATAGCAAATACATACATATTACACACTCCTAAAGTAAATTATCACCAATGTGTATGTAAGTATACATACACATACATATATATGGTTGAATGTTTGTATGTACATACATATGTATATATAATATTCATTGTAGCATGAGTTATTATAAATTATTATTTCACACTTGGTTTCTGTTGCGGATTTATGGAAGTAATAACAATCCTCCTCATGAACTTACTGCCAAACAGCACAGCAGAATATTGTTATGCCATTGACATGGAGCACAAGAGAAACAGAGGAGAATGAACAAGCAGCACATTACTTAATGGACCATGAATAATCACATTCTCGCATTAAACTAAACTAAACGAAAAATCTACTTTGACCCAAGTGTGGATAAGTGTGTATGTGTGTGTGCGTGTTGTGTAAGCCAGTCGGACGATGGGTCGGTCAATTGGTTGTTTAGTTGGTGTCTCTGTGTCCAGTGCGTCATTTAACAACAATGGACAGCATTAAGGCTCCTATAATAGCTGATTTGCATTATGATTCAAGGAATTTCATATCATTTACGAACGTGTGTAGTCATGTTTTGTTGTTCAATTTTCTTCGTGGAGTTTTAAGTCTAAGAACATTTATTGACTTTAAATAAGAGGGTTGGACAGTTGGAAATTCGGCCGGTTAGTCTGCTAGTTGCTAATATAATTGATTATGGAATGTTGTGTTAATAGTGTAGTGTATATATGTTTGTATGTATGTTTGTATGTGTAATGCAGGCGTGTTAAATAATCATTAAGTATTTGAATGGATTTACGAAATGGAAACAATTAATAACTGAATGCCCCACAAACGGTAAATAATGATCCGTCATGGGATATTAATTTTACGATTTTTTGTTTTATTTTTCAAAATGCATTATAATGCATCTAAGAAATTAGAAAATAGCATGAACTATAATGGAAACATTTTAAATGCATTTTAAAATGGCTTAACAAGTTATCAAATAAAAGTTGAATAAAAATAAAAGTTTCTTAATTGTTTTTTGTTTCAGATGTAAATTTTTCCATTTAATTTAAGCAGCAATAAAGAGGGTAATTTTATCTGAAGTACATTTAATTGAATACAATACAGAGCATTACGGTCACAGTTTACACCCCTCAAAAAAATCATGATTTTTTAATTGTGATAAATGCGTAATCCCAACTAAATAATGTTTTTTTTTTTCCTTTTCTTCAAAATTTTACCACCAAAATTACTAAACAAACTAATGTTAAAACGAATAAAAGAACTCAAATATTCAGACAGAAAAGAAAACAAAAAACATGCCACACAATATTGATAGACTCGTAACACATACATATGTATATACATAAAACAAATGGGGGACTATTTGACTGAAACTTAGAGGCAAACGTGATTTCCGTATAAAATGCAAAAAATGAAAAGAAAAAAAATCATAAAATAAACAACATAAGGAAGAACAAACACAATGTCAGCGAGGAGCAGAAGAAGGGTGTGGTAGTTGGCTAAAAGGAAGATTTACTGAAAATCATATAAGGAATGTCGGGAACAAGCTAAACGATTGTGTCTACACAAGAAATACTCACAAAACAACAAAAAGTATGATGATGAGTAAATGAATGAATATATGGCGAAAAAATGGTTGACTGGATGAATTGATGTGTTGTAGATAAAAAAGTAATAACAATAATATGATATTGTATTATAAATGTGAGTTTGAGTATAAGCTTTACGAAGAAGAAGAAGTAGAATATCAAGACAAAAAAATGTAAAAAAGGAAATATTACATGATTTTAAACGGAATATGAGGAAGGAAGTTAACAAACAAAATAAATTAAGATTGAAATATAACATAAAATATACATACAAATACACACACGTAGTCATATATGTATACATACATACCTATACATATGTATATATTTATATAGACTACAATAATTATAATATATTAATTATTCATATGTTTAATTTAATTTAATAATTTTAATGTCTTTTTTTCTCGTTTTTATTCAGATGAAGGTAAATTCTATGTCCTCATGTGATCCGATATGTTTGCTTTTTTTCTTTTTTAATTTACAATTCATTTTTCACTGCCTGAAGTGTTGGATACTCACGATAGCTATTTAAATATCCATGTTATTAAATAATAAAATTTGTCTTGCAGTAGACGAAAGTCAATTTGGAATGTCTATTAATTTCACTATTGGTCATAATACTTTCGGTAAGTATATAGAAAAATTGGGATTCTCAGAAAAAGTCACATGATCTGTCGAAGACAACTATAAATTAATATGTTCTATTTCAGATCTCCCTACTTATTTCAGATCTTAATAGTTATTAAAATTTTGAACCCACTGTTATCTATAAACCCTCTGTCTATATAAAATCAGTATTGCTTCTTAAAAACTGAAGGGATATATTTGACATAGCGTTTCCGAGAATTATTTTAATATGCACCAAATTTTCTCTCAGATCGATAATCAAGAATTTTGCTCAAAACTGGGCGCTGTATGTAAATGAGTATGTGTATATGTGTCCATGTAAAGCTTAAAATTTAAATAAAATTATCTCCAACACTAGTTTATTTATTTACGATTTTGTCAAACTATGTTTTGATAATAAAAAAACTTTTTAACATAATTTAAAAAGTCTTTTTACTAAAAAGTTTTATACACTTGTCACAAAACTGTTGGCTTTAGATAAAAATAGTTTGCCAAAACTTTCATCTACACCTAATATACATAAAACTTAAGTAAGCTAAACGATAATAATAATAATAATATCCTGAGGAGTGAAATACCACACACTTACACATATGTAACACACTTACATAGGATTGAATACTAACACATACATATACATACAAAATGGAAATTATTTTATATTTTAACAGGAGTAAATAAGACTCAAAGACAAAAATACAGTTTAAACAAAATGAAGCCCACCACATATACATACTTAGTCAATCACACACACACACTACAAACTTTTATTTAACTATGTTTATATATGTATATACATATGTGCATAAATAAAGTATGTTTGAAGTATATAAATTATAAATCTATATGCCCCTTATCTATTGTTTCCTTAAGATTTGTCTTTGTATGGTGTTTATAGGGGTAGAGAAATTTTACCCTTAAGGTTTGTTTATGTTTGTTTTGCATGTATTTTTTTGGGTAAACGTTAATTTAAGATCAATAAGATTTAAGAAATTGACTTTAAATATTGTATTTTATTTTATTTCTTTTATTCGTGCAAAAAAGGTTACCCAAGAAATTTAAACCATTATCGTCATCATAGTCATCATCATTATCCTGTATTGATGTTAATCAACCCTTAAGAATTTTATTTGTAAATTGGTACAATAAACGAATAAAATCAATATGGACTGATAACTAGGGTGTTTTTTTCTGGGTGTTTGAAAACAGAAAAGTTAACCTTTATTAATCAAATACACTGAAGCCACACACACACACTCATTTAAGAAGGGGAGGGTAATATAAGTTTGTCCTTAAAATCCCACATCATTTAAAATACAATTTTATTTGAAATTTAAATTAATTTTAATTACCTTGTAAAGGTCAATGGCTTATTAATTTGGGTTTAATTTTTGTTCTGCACAAAAATAAATATTGTAAAAAATATAAACAATTTTTTTCCAAAGAAAATATGAGCTACTTATTTAAACTGATAAATAATATGAAAGCATGAGACTTCATAATCCTTGATATTTTTTTAGAGACTGTAACTTTAGAAATTAAGTATTAAAAATTAGTTATATAAATTAGGATATAGCCTGCTTAATCATATTTTTTCAATAGGATAATTCGATAATAATTTGATAAAAATTACAGTTTTTAAATCAGTTCAGTATCGTTTACCACTAAAGTCAATAATCATTTTTGACAAAAAATAACTAAGACCTCTTAATATGAAAAAATATACTTTATCGTAGGATATCCTAAAAAGGGATTTTTAATTTTAATTATTTTTTTAAAGAATATTTACAGTCACATTATCGTGATGGTGTAAATATGAGATCCCAATGGGATCGAAATTTAAAAACGTTTATCTATAGCAGTAACTACAATTTTCTGAGAAAATAAACTCTTTTTAGGAGTTCTCATAATTTAATTTTAAATTTTTTACAAAAACAATAGAAAAGGTAAACAAACAGTGTTACTCAAGATAGATTGACCATCTGATATCGTATGACTAAAGCTATTATCGGGAGAGCATCTTATATAGTACTTGTGGTCAATCACAGTCTGACACTTGTGATACTTGTTATAGTAGTTAATATATTAATATAAATTATTTATGTCAAATTTTATTTTGATGTTGGCATTTGTGAGAGATTTATGCCGTTAAAAGTTATAGAGATATTAAGCACATTTTCTGAAAGGTGACTTTCTTTATTGGCAACAAATTTATGATTTTAGAATAAAAATTTGAATTTTTATGAATTTTTGGAAAAATACATTTTCGCAATTTTGTCTAAAATTTATTTTTTTTTTTCAGAAAATGGATTTAATATTGTCATAACTGTTGACCGCATTAAAAAGTAATGCAAGAAAGACTTAAGGATAATTTTAATAAGCATTATTTGATATATTTTTTAATAAAATCATTCTAGTAGTTTTCGAGATATGCTTCAATGGTGCAACCTCCTTAATTTTACAAATCGTGGATTAGAGACTTATGATAGGTTAGGTTAAGTGGGCAGCTGTAATCAACTGAAATAAAAGCAGCTCACATGGGTTCTCTTGGTCTCATTGTGTTACCCTAAGGATCATGTGGATTTGTTTCACATGCCCGTAAAAAGGTTCGGATCGAAAGATGTGATATTATTGTTGTCAATTGCAGACAAGTCAGATAACCTATGAAAAATCTGACTGCCAAGTTCTGCAGCTCTAAAACTAACAAGAGCAGGACATTGACATAGAAGATGTTCTTCTGTCTCTTACTCATCTAATTAACTTCTACAAAAGTCGATGTATGGCACTTCTAATCTTCTAGCGTCTGCACCGACCTCCCAGAGCTCCGTGACAATTGCTAAGAATATTCGTAGCTGACGCCTAGGCAAAGCCAGAATATAGTTCGATCACGAGTGATCGTACTGAGGCCATATTCTTCTCGAGGTAAAGTAAGTGGACTCATATGTCCATCTTTGCTGAACACTTATGAATACCGTGTATCCGAATAGTTTCCCTGTACATTTAAAGTGCATTACAGTGGATTAAAGTTCTGCGAATGTGTGCGTGAAGAAAAATCGTTTTAAATGTTTTGAAATGTTTACACCTTAACGATAAATATATTCACATAAAAATATTCACAATTAAAAGATATAATCAGGATATCCAAAAGACATTTTTTTTCATTTTAAAGATTCTTGCTGCAATAAGAAAAGGAACTTTTTAACTTTGTGATATAGAGGAATTTATGTCCTTCCTAAAATTTTTTAAATCTTATTTTTGCCAAAAAAGGCTGAGACAACCATTTATAGATGTTCGTAGAATGTGAATCATTAGTGATATGGAGCATATATTAAACCTAAAAAAATTAAACAAATATCTTCACCAATTTTTTTCAATATTTATTTTAATCCCTAGAGGAAACAGAACCCATTCAAAATTAGTCACGTGACAGGTTCAAAATTCGGAACGTTATATGAGAGGAACTTGTCACTTTTTCATGAGGTTGTCATTAGACGTGGCTATTTAGCCTTTTGAGAAAGGTCTAAGGACTGGTCCAAGAAGATGATTTAATGTCGAACTTTTATTAAATTATGTTTATTCTTATTTTATATTTTTTCGTTAATTTGGATGGTGGTACTCCGAATCGAACCCATGATCATCCACTGATTGTTATTGTGCGTGAGTTACTAAATGCGGAGTTAACACGCAATTTATAAATCTAATTGAAATAGCAAAGGTGTTCTTAATTGGGACTTTAGTGACGAGTCAAGTGTCAGTTGATCCATTACTACAATTATCATAAATTTCCCATAGGGATACAACTTTTTATCGGATAGATAAGTTTGTATGATTCTTGCAGCATTTATGTATTTTGTAGAAAATACATAAATGTATTTTGTAGAAACTAAAAGAGAAAATACTACCAATATTTAAAATTTATTATATTCCTGTAATAAAAGTACTATTGACGAATTTGTTTAAGAAATACATACACAGTTTTGAAGGTTTAACTTCTACTGGCGTTTTTACTAAGAATCATGTGAAATTGTATTAGTGGATCAAAACCCCCAAAATTAATCGTTTTGGAAACACTGTGTGCAAGAACACAAATTTTGTGAAATAATATCAAAAGTGAATTTTTATCTGAAGTTTTGCACTTAATGTGAATAAAAAAATTACCTTTACATATAATATTTAATAACTTTCTTATACATATTTATGTATGAATTTTATGACTAAATAAATTATATTGTGTCTAATGGTATAAATAATCTAACCTTGAATATCTTTATAATACCTACAAAAATCTACACCAAATGTCAATTTATGGCCATATGATGATCATTTATTTGCAAGTTATTGGAACATTTTAAAACCACATTAATGTTGTATCAACATTAAAACCAATATTTTGCCCGCATTCATAAAAACAAATTGACAAAATGTCTACATATCTACATAGGTTATTACGTACATACACTCGTTTATAATAAAGTGGTGGTGTTGATGCAAGTATTTATACATACATATGTATGTATAAACAAATGAGAGGGTGTAATTTATTTTCCACCCACCCTTTTTTTCTTGTAAAAAACTAAATTTGAATGTAGTTCAGCATGAAAATGTTGTACAAGCCAAGTCCTCTTAAATTGTTGATATTTCAGATCTATCTTTTGCCGAGTGTAACTTTTGTGTGAGAAATTTATTTGCCAACACTCTAGAGATAAATAATACACACAGATACTTGAACACACACATATATGTAAACACATACATACAAAGTAAGTCAGAACAATCAATGCAACAACCACAATATTAGAATTTTGTTTGTGCATAAAAATGTTATAGTGTAAAAGGATATCTATGCTGAACAATTCACATTCAACTAAAAACTCAAGCAGACAAATAGACGGACGGACATACAGACAGACAGCCGTAGAGTCAGTTTATAATACGAATATAAATACGTATAAAGAATGTCTACATGTTGTAAATATTAAAATGGTTGCAGTAAAACTATTTATTTTTACATACAAATATACCCAACACTGATACATACATATAAACACTTTACATACATTCATCTAAATATTTTCATATTCATGAAAATAAAGAAATGTAAACCGACAGATTGGAATATATAGATACACCCAGAGAAAAGAATGGTTGGAAAATGATTATAAATATTAAATTTTAATGTATGAATGACACTGATTCTTAATATTAAGAGAGTTAAGATAAGAAATATAACAAAAAATTTAATGGAATTTCAAATTCATATACACATCCCGTAAGTACATGTTAGTTGTTACAATGTTGATAACGTACCGACATCGTCCATGAAACATAAAAGTCCTAAGTACCAAATTTCATTGAATTATCTTAGAAATTGTGACTTGTGACACCCAGCCAGAAGGACGGACATCGTTAGATCAATTTAAAAAGTAATTCTGAGTCGATTGGTGTACTTTAAGGTGAGTGTTGAATAACTGTTTATATGCGTTTCTAACATCAGTACAAACGCATAATATCCCAACCGCCTATGGTGGTGTATTGTATAATTATAATTCGGTGTTTTCAGCCGATAGAAATCAGAAATATTTTGAACTTGTTATGTAAAAGCAATACAATTTTGTTTAAAGAATTGTTTTCCGACATAGAAGGATCCTTTAATAATGTGACACGGGAGGCAATTAAGTTGGCTCTGGAAAGACTGATCATACATTAGACGACTATTATCATCATATGGAGACTTCTGATCAACAGCGCCATAATCTCCACTGTGAAAGTGGTTACCACTTATAGAGTAAGTAGTAAGTAGAGACACTCCTCAGGATTGAGTTTAATTTCAACATTTTTGGATTATTGTCGTCAACACAATGCTTATGAAACTTGACTCCTTGAGGATCAAAAAGATATTGAGGTCTTTGTAACTGAGAAACACCTTATCCCACTACCTACAATCTGCACTAGGCCTGCTTTATAAATGGAGTGTTAATAGTGGCCTCAGCGTGAAGCCAGAAAAAATGGAACTAGTTCTCTTTTGAAGGAGATTTAAAATCTGACCTAAATGGTATTGCATTAAAGGTATTGGATATCTAATATCTAGGCTTTATATATCTAGGAACGCCATAAGAAAATCCTGGGGGTTAAATTCTAGAAATACGATATTGCTTTTCGATATGGTACGATATGGAAAAATCCATCTTTTGCGAAATTATTTGCAAGGTTCTGCGTAGTTTAGCACTGCTTATCATAGGTGCACTTCGTATGACACCATCCTGTGCATTATTTGCTTAAATGAACTGGATAACATTGGATCTAATGGCCGTAGGAATAGTAGCAACTATGGTCATATGACTATATTAAGAGTTTTCAAAAACATCCCAGACAAGACTGACGATTCTGTACCTAAACTTTTTCACGACAGAGGCTTCTTCTTTGGATCGTTTACAGCTTATATTATTGCGAATGAACTGATCAGAACTTGTTCCCTCTTTAGCAAAGGGAAAAACTGACCTACTGGTGGATGTGTCGTTGTCATCTTGCAGATCCAAGGTACTACAATATTCGTCGAGTATAGCTCAGCAAAGATGGAAAAATGAGCCATGCTTTACCTAGAGACGGTATGATTACTTACGATTGAACTTTTTTATGGGATTGCGGATATTCGTAGCCATTGCTAATAGACTAGGTCTCCCATTTAACGACAATTTCAGAAGTTCTTTAGCTAATGAAGAGACAATGGAGCATCTTCTATGTCACTGTCCTGCTCTTGAGGGTATAAAGACTGTGGAATTTGACTGTCCGTATATGCAGGTGTTATCTAATCTATCTGTAATCCACATGTTCTTCCAGGGCAATACAACGAGACCAATAAGAGCCACATGTGCTATCTATTTAACCTAACGAACGTATGAACGAGAAAAGAAGGTATAGTCTTTGCAATCGAGTTATGTGTTAGTTGTTAGTTGTTGAAAACGTCAAAATTCGATTATCCAAAAAATTCAGTAGTTGCAATGAATCTATTTTCTCTGTGTAGATATAGAGACTTACTTCCACATACATATATACATACAATGTATATGAAAAGTTAGTTGTAGAGTATATCAGTTTATCTGCATTTCATATGCATGTAGAGAGTTTTTCATATAAAATGACAAATTTTCTAAAATGTATCATCAAATTATTTATGTATGTTTGTATATTTCTATATGCATACACATGTGTATGTATAAACATATGAATATTTGTATGTTTATGTAGTTTTGTATGTATAAAGATGTCCATAAATATGTAGGAGTTTTTATTTTTCTGAAGTTTAGAATAGTTTTAATACAAAGTTTTTACACATGCAATCATTTCAATATACAATTATGTATGTTACCTAAAATGCAAATGACCTTAAATAACATTCTTAATTAGTCCTTATTGTATTATTGTTGTTAAAACAATATTGAAACATTTTCTAATTTTAATTTAAAATATTCTGCATCATACCTATACTTTAGTTGAAAATTTTTAAATTTTTCTTCCTGCCTCTACATTTTTTGAAAGTCTGTTGGTCCTACTTCCATTTTATATGGCGATATGTAACAAAATTTTATAAATGAAAAATTTTCAAGTGTTTTAAACATACATGCAGGCCTAGATACTAAAAGACAGCTTAGTCTAGATTTTGAACTCTACACTATAGATAACAATTAACTTGACATGTTCTTATGTTAACAAACAAAAAAACTTTAATTAAAAGTAAGATTAAAAGTTATACTCGTATAAAATTAAAAATTTCATTAATGCACTTTTGAGAGATTCCTGAAAGAACTACAGTAGCGTTTTGTAAGCTAAGATTATGCTCACAAAATTAGCCGCTGAAATATTTATATAATTATTGATAGCAAAGCGACCAAAAATTCGGCTACCCTTATATGGGACATAGATGGTAACTGTACGGCGGATATGCTTGCAAAAACAGGTACCGCCTTTGATCATATTGAACCAAACTGTGATATTGGTGTATCTCTTACGACATGTACATCTCACATCAATCTCTATAGCAATAGCAAGATGGAAAAATGAATCCAGTTGCAATGAGTCCAAGAAAACATGGTCAAATATGGGCGGATAGAAGCCGAAGCAATTGCTGAAGCTTCACAGAATCCACATTAGAAACCTTATTGGGGTGATTACTGGGTTATGGTAGCCATAGCCTACCATACAAAGATTTTTGTAGAAGTTGCAATGACGAGGAAGAATACTGAACACCTTTTTTGCCATTACCCTGCATTCGAGGACTTAAGATATGATCAATTTGGTCATCAAAGTTTAACTGACAAAACTTTTCTAGTGGATTGTGATCTGAATAAAATGTACTCCTTTATCAAATCTACAGGATAGCTTATTGATAACTGTCAGGAACAAAGATTTTATACACAAATTTTAATCGAATCTATGCCAGTGAAGGATTTTCTGAAGATTGGTTTCTAAGCGAGTTATGATCAATCGTAGAGCGATCTTCGTAAAAAAATTGAAAAAATATTTTTAAGTGGATTATATTTTTTTTGTTGTTTTGGAAAGTATTGGAAAAGTTGTAGACTATATCATTGGCTTTCGTTTCAGTTTATTTATAATATATAGTGCAACAATAATTTATTCAAAATTATTTCTATATCTCTACGTTGGTTTATACTCTGATAAACAATTTTTATATTTTCGAAGCATTCTGAAGCTTTTGGATGACGTAGCGAATTAAAATTTGGGTTAGTCTTACAAATCGTAACGAAGATATTTATCAAGGACTGGAGATAAGCTGATTTATAGTGACACATAAATCCGTTTATCCAGCGACACATCTAAGCATTTTTGATTCATTCCAAGCTCCTTACGACGATAGAAAATTTAAATTCGACTTGCTTATAAAACTATTCGTCCTACAAATTCTAACGGAGCCAGATTTTAAAATTTCCAGCAAGGAGCAGAAATAAGTAGTTTTAAATGTTATTTTCTAAGCACTTTTCTCTTCCCAGAACTTTTTGAAGCTCATGGAGATGGTAGAGGATAAAAAATCGGCTCATTTAAACCACTGTTCATACTACGAGATACGTTGCTCACTGGGTCAGAATCAAAAATTTTTCGAAATAAATCTGTAAATCCGTGTTGATCCACAAGTTGGATTTCCTTGAAACTTAGTATAAACGTAGCAGATGTTTAGTCTGAGAGAAGATTTCCAACAAATCCTCAGAGGCAGAACTAAGGGGGCTCAAAATATAGTACATAAGTTTTTTTAATGATCACCAAACTTTTATGGTTCAACATCAAATATTTGTATATATTATTTTAAGCCTTAATAAGACATATAAGAAACATGCTTGCACGTTCTATTTATCTCTTATAGTTTTTGTGTTATTTGCCATTAAATTTTTATGTATCTTAATTTTACATGTTGATTGGTAAACGGAGTGCAGCTTAGGGATCTATAATATATTGTTTAGACTTTTCAATCAAAATCTACGGAACTTCTGAAAAATGTTTATTTTAAAAGCGAAAATGTGAAAAATAATATTTTTTGTTGTTCCACAATTTTTTCTTTTGGGAATTGTGGAATTCCTCTTATAATTGTTTTTTACTTTCTATACAATACAATAAAATCTATATTCACGAATAATTTCGTTAAGATATCCTTACCAAATTTTTTATAAAACAATTTTTTTTTTACAAAAGTTTTGCTTTAGAGCCAAAACACAGCCAAGCGGATTATTTTTATATATGAAAATTTGGCAACTAAAACAACTCAGCGAAATCCGCTGCAAATTAAAATTTATTTTATTTTTACAACGGATTCTCAAAAGCTCTAATTTTTTCACTATCCCTCTATGTTGGTGTTGCCATTGTTCCAAAATTAATCACATAGATTCACATAAAATTTATATAACAAGGAAAGAGATAGAAAAATTTGCTTTGTATTTTTTGTATGGAATTAATGATAGGAAGAAAAACATTTTTATACATGTAGTTTTATTGTTGCCATATACAAAAAATATAAAGAAACAAAAACAAAATTAATGTGAGGTCCCCTGCTGGACTCTATTTTCATTTGATTTGTATTTTTCTCTTAGAAAATCATAAAAAGTATAAACTCGATTTTTTTTCATCTAAATTTAATTGCTTAACTGACATAATTCTTCGTTATATAGAAAGATTGAAATCAATATCTCATATAGAACCGAAACTATGCCTTTTTAAATTTAAATTTTTGAAAACGGACAAGAAGAAGGAATTTGGCAAGCGATTAAAAATTTCTTATATCAGATGTTCCTTACTTTGTGCTCCCTTGGCTCTTATAAATATAAATATTTATTTTTTAAATACTTATATTTATAATTTATAATTTTGTTTTCTGATGTTGATGGCAGCACCCCGTATCGAACCCAGGTTACTTTTACTTATCTCACGTTTTAAAGTCTTATCACTCAGCTACAGATTGTTATTGAGCGCGAGTTGCTAATTGCTCCTTAGCTCTCACTGTTTAAACTGTCAATTGGAACTATGATGGCTATTAACTGACAATTGGTACTTAACTGGAACTTTGGAGGCTATTAAGTGTCAATTGGTACACAACTGGTACTGAGGAACCGGTACTATTCCAACAAATGCTACCAATTTCCCACAGAGGTATTACAGCTGGTACGAAATCTTTTATATTTTATATAAGAGAACAACAAAGTTACTCTTGATTTGAAAATTCTTTATGGGTTAAAACCGGAACCATAAAAATGATAGAGTTTTAATACACCAATACATATACTTTATATATAAAAAGTAATAACCAATTTTAATACTTTTTCAAAATAATAAATACCAAAAAGTCTATTATATACAACACTTGTAAATAAATATAGTATGTATGTATTTGAAAGGACATTAAATAAGGCAGTTTATTATATCCGTTTGCCCTAAATAATCTATTTTATTTATTTGTTTTTGTTATTGCTAAAAATATTTAAATAATACAAAAAAAATCTTTATAGTAAAAGTGCAAAAAAATAAATCGAACAAAAACTCAATATTTCTTCATTTCTTTAACGTTTTTACCAAAATGATAATACACCCACCCTTCTTATCTTTTTTTTATGAAGGTGTAATGTAAAGTAATATTCTAGTAGATTTTTTGGTTCTTTGTGGTTTTTGTGCTATTTGTTGTTGTTGCTGTTACTTATGATGATGGTGTCGTAGTTAGTATTATTTTTGTTGTTTTTATTCTTATACGAAAATTGCCTAAAGTGGGACATTTATTGGTGTTATTGTTGCTGTTGTCGAGGTAAACTCTTGTATCGTTTTATATTTTCAAAAGTATTGAATATATAGATACGAGTATTTTCAATAAAAATGTTACAAATACTAGTAGTATCTATAATATAGGATGTATGTATGTACGTATGTATGTAAAATAAGTTCATGTGGGTGGTTATATTGTTGGAATATGGGTGAGTGTATAATTGTGGGTTTCGACAAGTATTATCTCAGGGTGAAGGTGAAATAAGATAAGTTGTTATATTGTATATGTGTATATGTAAATATACAATATATACAACCTACAAGTGTGTGAATATTGAAAAAATAAAAAAAAAACAAATGAAACATTGTATTTCTCTTTCAAGGGATAATAACAACATGTATTAGACATTCATCCATCTATTCTTGTTAGGCTTTTAAATGTTTATATGTATGAATGCCTTTGTGTTACATTCACACTTACTCATACATTATTTATGTTGCTATTTTTTCTCCCTTCTTTAGGTTTCCTTCTTTGTGTTTTCTTGCATCAATTGAGTTCATTTAGTTCTACGTCCTTTATATTTAATACTTGTTGTCGTTGTTGTTTAAATATTGCCAGTGTAAATGTATTGAACATTTATCGATAGTAAATCATTTTGCTTTGATAAGTACGTTAGTATGTATGTATGTATGTATGTATGTATGTATGTATGTATGTATGTATGTATGTATGTATGTATGTATGTATGTTTGTATGTGTGTTTGAAAATAATAAAGTAAAATATATTTTATGTTTATTTATTCAAGGTATTAATTGAAAATATTTATTTATTTATTTATTTTATTTTTTTATTATTGTTATTATTATTATCATTTCTAGTATCCTTTTCAGATTTATTATGGGGGTCATATTTATTTCGTATTATTATTTTGAAATTCCTTGAATAGAATTTCATCTCCATGACAATTGAATATTTGCTGGTTTTGTTAACATTATTTAGCAGTAATTCCAAGTGGGAGGAATAATAACTTTATATAAATAGCAATGTTTTCATAAAATTAATACATTAACTTAAGTTTAATGTTATATTCCAAATTATTTCATATATTAAATATCAAATTAAAGTTATTAAAGTTATTTACACGAACATATTGTATAAAGAACTAGTGTATTTTTTAGAAAGAAATTCGTTTACAGTTATTAATCTTTTACAAATTCTTGATAATTTTAATTAATTTACTATTTGGCATTGTCGACAATTGTTGTATAATCTTAAAAAGTAGCAATTCTTAGAAGACTCTTTGTTTATCTTTAAAGTTTTTAAAACCTATTGTATCTACGCAATTTAAGGTTTGAAATCATCTTCAAATTTAGATGTATCTGAAACTTGTTAAATTTCTATGAACCAGCTGATTGACCCCAAGTTGCATGGATTTTATTGAATGAAAACGTATTTTATTTTAATTTATATTTTTTGCCACATGAATTCTAAAGTAAAGGGGAGTTCAACATGAAATTTTGCATAAGTATATATAAGAGATTGACACATCTCTTATATAAGAATTTTAAAGATATAGTTTTCGGAGATATAATGGTTTAATTTTTTTTATTTTGAAATCTTGAACTAAATTAAATGAATAAATATTAATTTAACATAAAGTTCCCTAATGGATTTTCATTTTCAGGACCTTGACTCTAAATATCCTTAACTTCACCTTTATAGGTTGAATATTATAGAAAATTCTAAAAGAGCACCATTAGAAGAACAAAAAAGTACCACAGAATCCCCTGTTTCGTATTCACATTCATTAGGACCATATATATTTTATTTCATGTTTCTGTGTTAAATGTTATAGAAAATTCAAAAAGTACCACAAAGTTCTCTCATGGATTCATATTCACTTAGGACCAAATATCCTTAATTTCATGTTTCTGGGTTAAGTGTTATAGAAAATTCAAAAAGTACCACTAAGATAACAACAACAAAAAAGTCCCCTTTTATGAATTCTCATTAACTAAGGACCACATATCCCTAGTTTCTTGTTTCTATGTTCATAACTATAGAAATTTCAAAAGTACCATTAAAATAACAAAAAAGTACCACAAAGTCCCTTCTTATGTATTCCCTTTAACTAAGAAACATATCCCTAATTTCATGTTACTAAGTTTATAAGTATAGAAAAAAGTACCAGTTGAATAACGAAAAAGTACCACAAAGTCACCCTTGTGAATTCTTTCCAATATCGGACCATGGGTATTTCGTTTTATGTTTCTAGGTTAAATATTAAAGAAAATGCAAAATCTACCAATAGAAGAAGAAAAAAGTACTACAAAGTCCATCATCCTGAATTCTTACCCACAGGACCATATATCTTCAAGTACCACAAATTCCACTCTTGTGAAGTTTTATCGACATAGGACTACATTTTCCTAATTTCATGTTTCTATGTTTAATGTAATTGAAAGTGAATTATTAATTTATTTCTTTTTTGATACTTTTTTGAAATATTAAAAATTGTATTCCAATAACTTTCATAATTGTAGTGGTATCCCATATTAAAATACTCACATAAATGTTTCAATATATAAAAAAATGTTTAATGAAAAAAGTACCAAAAATAGGTACAAGTTTTACCAATCAAACTTTTGAATTTCTAAATAGTACCAAACTCGTCCTTCTTGTTTTTCAGTAAGTTATGAATCTGTATGATGATTGGCTTCAAAGATACATATAGTTTTATCCCTAAAACGGCAGATTTGCAACAAAAAAAAAGTACCACACACCTGTCCGATTATTTTTTAAATGAATAACGATAACTGTTCTAGTTTCGTGTATCTTTATTAGTTTGCGAGTTATTATAAAAACTTTATTTGGAATCCCATGAGTAGTATTTATACCCTACACCACCAAAGGTGGTTGGGGTATTATGCGTTTGTGCAAATATNNGTAGGGTATCATATGGTCGGTCTTGACCGACTATACCTTCTTCTCTCGTTTTATTTTTGGTATATTTAGACCGAAATAAATTGTTTCTCTCATGTTTACATTCGCCCTTCTATTCTTTTATTTCAACTCTTTACCTAACAAATAACCCTAAAATATTAACGTATTTTTGTCGTCCGCTGATGATGTTCAATTATGTTCAGAATCGACTTAAGAGGTCCACATACCTTAAGTGAGAACACAATTAGTTTAGCGTTTCTGGAGGTTAAATTCACAGTGATATAAACAAAACAAAATTTTTGGAAACAAATTTGTAACTTCTGGTATTGGTATAGGCATAGAAGAGGTGAAGCTGTACAATGTGGCTCAGTAAAGTACCTTTATAAAAAATCGAATTTATACTTCTTCTGATTTTTTAAATTAAAGTTAAATTATAGTAAAACAATGATTTCTTTTTTACAAATTATTATTTAATAAAATCTTTAGTGAATATAGACTTTATCGTATAAAATGAGAAATAAAAGGAATTACAAATTTCCCAAAAAAGAGCCGGAAAACTACAAAAATATTATTTTTCATATTTTCAGCTATAAAATCCACATTTTCCCGAAGTCCCTTAGATTTAGATAGAGAACTTGAACCAACATTAGATTTTTATTTAATAATTAAACATCTGAATATTGGTAACGGTGAATTATGGTAAATACTTTTGTGTTAAGTAAATTACTAACAGCATATTGATATGTAGGATCAGGTAATACGGATTCCATTACTTGTAGATGTGGAGTTGAAAATTCAGTTACCTCGGTTATTATGCAGTAAGCAGGATCTTAGAAATGTTAGAAATGTGCCAAAACCGAAGTTGCAATGCCCACTCAGACGATCGCCAAAAAATTCTTGAACTAAACTAACAATCCAGATTCCGGGATCAGTGTAGATTACTATGATATATATCATGTATTAGAAATGATCGGACAAAAATTTTTAAAAAAACATTTTCTTTGAAAAATTGTGTAAAAAAATCAATGGATTAATTTTGGGGGCCTAATACTCGACATTGTTGAATATGCCCAGGATATGACTTATGCAGGATGATTCCGCCGTTTAAGTGTAGTCATTTTCTCAATCGATTATGCATATCATTTATATCTTCAATGAGCATATAGGTAACTCTCTGTATGCTCGGAGTAATCATTTAATTCTCCTCAGATCAATCATTATTTATAAAAGCATATCTTAATGTTTTTATTAATAGATGA
>MINK01171927.1:59740-74037 GCA_001735545.1 Phormia regina
ATATTTAATACTTGTTGTCGTTGTTGTTTAAATATTGCCAGTGTAAATGTATTGAACATATATATTATATATCTGAAATAATCGGACTAAACGTAAATAATCATTTTTCTCCGATAACATACTTATAAGCATAATGTTTTTTAAGAGAATTTTTGTGTAAAAAACTTACAAAAATAATATTATTTATTATAATTTTACACATTTTTATTTAAAATCGTGTGAAAATTTTATTTTATTGCATTATTTTTCTATTTTGTCAGTTTTTACTTGCGTTCCACACATTTGAAAAATACGTTCCACACAATAATCTATGGATAACTTCACACACATTAAAAATAAAGAATCGCTGCATTTTTATCAAATTTTTATTACATTATTCGAGACTGAACGTGTACTTTTGAACCAATTCTGTGACCTGTCCCATGAGGCTTATTAGCCATCTCCACTGACAACCCCATGTAAAAATGACAGGTTCCTCTCATATAAAGTTCCGGAACTGAGACCGGTCAAGGACTAGTTTTGAAGCGTTTCTCTTTACTCTAGGAAACTTAATGAGTAATAATCTCAACAACATTTTTAGAACAATATGGTTGACCATAGGAAAGGTGGAATAAAGTAAATCATGAGAGCAAAGAGCTTTTCACAAGTCATATAACAATGTTGCCAATTTTGACAACAATTAACTCATTTTTATTTATTTATTTTTTATTATTATTACTACTTTTTTTTAATTTTTAATTTTCTCTTTCCAAATTTGGGATCAATATAAAATTATTCCAGTTAAATATCAAAATATCTAAGGCAAACACACAGATAGAGTGATTATTACATTGAAGGGAGTCAATAATTTAAAGATAATTTAAAGTGGTCTTTTAGCATGTCTTTTTTAAGTTCATCCACATTATCTTAAAATTTTATTGGAATATCTTTGTTAGTTTAAATTTTATTATAATTTAAATATCAATGATACATTTTCTACAAATAATGAACCGAGAGGCTAAGAGATTCAATATTTTTTGGCTGTAGTCCTAGTCTTAACCTTAAAACTGTAAAGTTATATATTTTTTAATAAATCATTTAGCAAACAATTAATAACTTGCGGCGAAAGAAAAAACAAATGTCAAATACAAATGAGCGCCTACCATCAGAAGCCATATTAATGAAGTTCTCTGACCGATAACTAATTGCTTAAAAATTCTTCACTCAAAACTATCATCCTAATGATACTTCTTAAACTCTGTTAAACAAAATGTGTAATTCAAAACCAAACTAAAATGTCTGGGAATATATGATGGATGAAACATATTCATACATTAAGCCAGACCAAAAGATATGGACATAAAGAAATAAATGTTTTACGTTCACACGTGTTTATGAGAAAAATGTCCTTTTTGTGTAAATAACACATACGAATAAGCAAAGATTTAAAAGATACGTTTAAGTATAAAAAAGATAAGTTTGCCGAATAATTAAAAACATCATTTATAACTTTTGTGAAAAGAAATGAAAGTAAGAAAAAAAGAAAACAACAAGATACTAAAGACCAAAAAAGAGGGGAAAACATAATTAAGACTGTATGTAGTAATTAAATTAATTTGTTAACTGTCAACATACTTTGGCTTGATACATAAACCAAACATTTCAACCACCTACAAAGTAATCGCAAGGACTAATATACAACAACACAGCAAAAGAAGAAAAAATGCAAAAAAAAAAAATAATGAAGAAAAAACTTTTATATAAAGAAAAACACAACTTAAAAGAATCCTTATAAAAGTATCTTCATCCTGTACATTATTATACAGTTTTTGATTTTTTTTATATTTCTTTTTGTACCTTTACCAAAAGCTCTACATCAGGCATTAATGTTATGAGAA
Source organism: Phormia regina (assembly GCA_001735545.1). NCBI lineage: Eukaryota > Metazoa > Arthropoda > Insecta > Diptera > Calliphoridae > Phormia > Phormia regina. The sequence continues at coordinate 61,618 of MINK01171927.1, forward strand.
GATTTACTGATGTCTGACTATTGGTATTTAAAGTTTTTGAATATACAGATGTTATACAAAAAATATTGCAGATAAAGACTTAGGTCTGTGGTTTCTTGAGAACTTTTTGAGGATTTTTCTTATATAGAAAATTAATTATAAATTGAATGTATTACTTTCAGGGAATTTCTTTAAGTAGTGTTATTTAGGGGTAAACCCAGACCCAAACCATTCAGAAATAGTTTGAAATAGTAGCAAGTAGTTAAAATACGTAGATGTATAAAACTAGTAGTTGCTTTTCTGTCGACCTAAGTAAAGATTTAATAAAATTACTTAAAAGATGAACACAAAACTTAGAAAATCAAAACACTATTCAAAGCACTTTTTGTGCACTTGGCAGAACTTAAAAACAATCATTAAAAACTATGCGAGTATAGTAAGTAAAATTAAATAAAGAAATTGCACACAAAAACAGTGCAGCAGTTGAAGGTAATAATGAAATGAAAATTTAGAAAAACTGAGAAAGAAAAAAAAAATACAAAAACAAATATGAAAGTTGGACAGTTAAGCTAAGTCATATGATACTCTACAGGGTAGGATCTACACTATTATCTAATAGATAATATCTACATGGTTTACAGTTATTATGGAGGGGATTATTATTATTATTATTATCACCATCATTATCAATAACATTGCACAGTGGGGTAGAATAAAAAGCCTTTGGAAATAAATCTGTAACTTCTAAGTTGTAATTGCGTAAATTTTGGTACAGGTTATCAGAATGTTAAAAAGGGGAAATAAATAGATACCTTAGGGCAGAACTAAGGGGACTCAAACTAAAATACCACTAATATAAAAAATTTTAAATCGATTGCCACATTTTTGTTTCTCGTCGGACAGTGACATAGTAAGTTCTCCATTGTCACTTCCTCGTCAAAGCAACTCCCACAGAAGTCGTTAAAGGGGTGCCCTAATCTCCTAGCATGCGCACCATCAATCCAGTACCTTGTGACAACGGATATCAGAATACGTATCCGATGTCTCGGTACTGCCGGGGCCATATTTATCTGACTATAGTCTGTGCAATCCTCGATAGATTTCCGTAGTTTTGGAGATTTGCAGGAGGAAAGCGTTAAAGGGCAATTCCAGCCTTTTAGGTTTTAGCCCTTGTATTCTGGAACCAGGATAGTTTGGAATCCAGAATAATCCCTAGATACTTCGCATTTAGGCGTGGAAATCGGAAATAGAATCTTATATCTTCTGGAAAAAATAACGAGTATCATTTTTCCTGGATTTATACTGAGGCCACTAGTTGTGCTTCACATATATATCGTCCGCATATGCGACTGTCTTAAACTTAAGAGAATCTAGTTCCCGGAGTAAAGGTTTTACGGCGATATTCCAGAGAATAGAAAATAAAACTTCGCTTTGCTGAGTATTACAAATCAGCAGTTGTAATGCCAAAACATTTCAGAGTCCATCTCAGTTAGTTTATAAGAAAGGGAACGTCATGTAGGGCTTCCGAAGATGCCACAGAATACTCCGTTAGAGAGAGACTGCCAGAGGAAATGCGCATCCAGTAAGACATCCAAGCGTTCTTGGTCACTAGATGTCCAACTGCTATAAGGTTTCTGGATAAAATTTGGGATAGTAGGTGATGAGGTCAGAATTTTACGAAAGCGACTAGGTTCAGAGTGAACTTCCAGGATTTGCCCTCAAGGATTTGAATTTCGCATTCCTTATCTGGCTTTTACATTTACTCACTAAGGAATTATACGTTGACTAATTACCTAGTCTTTTTGCCTCACTAAAGCTAGTTAAAGAACAAAATAATTTCTTGAATTTGAAATCGATATCTTTATCGAGTCCATAAATAAACAAATTTGAATTTGAAAATTAGAAAAATAACAGCTCTCTTTTTTGTCGAAAAAGAATCTACACTCTTTTTTCTCTTAAATAAAAATTTTCTTCAACAACATATAACAATTTAATATTTTTCTGAAAGGTATCATCACAGAAATTACTTTAAAATAAAAAACAAACCCAATAACTCAAGGTAAATATCGGCCAACGGAATGCAGTTCTAGTATCTGTAATATGTTGTTAAAAGTTTTCAATCAAAATCTTTGGGACTTCGGAAAATCTATGGGACCAAAGATTCGTCCCAGCCGAATCTATTTCAATTTAATTTCTTTTAAATTACTGACATAATTATTTGATATATAGAAAAATATTGAATTCATTATCTTTTATGGAGCCGAAACTATGCATCTTTAAATTTTAAGAAGTCACGGAAAATTTTAAAAACATTGTACTAATGTGGATGTGAAAAAAACATAACGAAATAAACAATTTTTCGCATAGCCAATGTTATACTTGAAAATTAATAATAAAAGATAATATTTTCAAAAGGACATCTCTTAAAGCCGTAAGAGAAAATTAAATTTATAAGCTTTAGAATGCTTTGGAAAGAGATAAAATACTTAGCAAATACAACATACAATTTGTGATTTGTTTAAGATCTTATATAGGAGTCTCTAAAGGTCTAATATCGTATTTTAAATGATATTAGATCAACCTATTTTTTCACTACAAATATCCACATAATATATACATACATATTTGTAGTTTTTAATGCATATTTATTATGACCTATTTTAGAAATATTGTTTTTTGTTATGGTTTATTGTGGACATAATATAAGCGAAATCATTACAATTCTTACATTTTATAAAATCACTGCGCTATTTTCATTTCGAAATCATAACATTTAAGAATATTAAAATATTACAATACCACTGATTATCAGCATAATTTTGTCATGTTTACATGTGTATAAGTTTTAGGACATGCATTTATTATAAAGTCCTTTTAAATACGCAAACACACACATACATACATACAAACACTAAGCTCTCTAATAATTTCTGCCTGCTACAGACCTAAATATAAAATAAAAATTACAAAAGTGAAACGTAAAGAAAAATCTTTTGAAAAACAAAAAAACAAAAATAAAATCAACAACTTTTCTAAGGCAGTTGCATTAAGTTAGATGGATGTTCCCTTAGTTGTATATCGTTTGTCGTATGGAATGTTGTTGTTTTGATTATGTTTTTTATGTTGAACTCTGAGCACGATTTTGTATCCTATTTTATGTTATTTTGGGTTCAATGCTCCTTTGGCAAACTATGCTAAACTCTGATTGTAACTTAAATTCTCTCTCTCTCTCACTTTTGCCTTCTTTCTCTCTCTTTTATTTTTGGTTTGTTTGATTATGTGTATGTCATTTTTATACATGTGCTTGTAAATGTATTCGTTGTACTTGTATGGCAGGTGGTGTCTGATGCATTTTATATTTAACAAAAAACTCAACTTTAACAAAAAACAAAATTAAGAAAAAAAGGAATCCCATACAAACCAGCAGGCAGGAGATGCAAGAGCAACAGCTCATACAACAGCAGCATCAACAAAAAAAGGTAAAACAAAAAAATACAACAATAAAAATAAAGTAGAGTACAATAACAACAGCAGCAGCAAACTACATGAACAAAAATATTATATAGAATGTAAAAAAAAGCGGCACAAATTCTATAGTTCGTGCTCTTGTTGTTGTTGACGTTATCGTTCGTGATATATATATGTACGTATATATGTATATGTATATGTTTTCTATTTTATGTGGTGATGATGATGTTGATGTATGTTCGAGTACTTTATTGTTGCTGTTCAGTGTTACCAAGGAAAAGGTTTTAATATTAATACTTAATAACAAATATAATTTGGATATTATAATAATCAGTGTACCAGCTTAGACTAAGATGTGCATTAAATATGACATTAAAAATTCCAAAATTCTCTTAAATTTTGTTAACAAATATATACTTTGGTTAACAGAATAAGACAAAAAAATCGTAAATCTACACTACAATGCTTAATATACATATATGTTTATATGTATTCAGAAGAGAACTTCAAAAAAGAGCTTTTTTAAGCACATCCCCGTTATTTAAAAGTTGTTCAATAACAAGATTTTCTAAAGGATTTCCGATCGTTTAATATGTATATTATAGAGGTAATCAGTGGACTCCATAAATGCCATTTCAACCTACACCTGGAAGGACGGACATGATCTTGTTATCAGCATTTCTTACAACTTATTTTAAACTTATTTCGATTCCGACGAAAATTGTGTAAATAACATGCGGAATGACAAACTTATATATACCCTTTACATCTGTGCACAGTGGGACAGAATCTTTTACACCTGTGTACAGTGAGACATTTTTTGGAGATAAATCTATAACTACTGATCGAGTGGTTGCATGAAATATATAAAAATATTTAAAATCAGACGAGAAAAAAGAATTTGGAAAGCGATTAAAAATTTGTTATGTCAGAAGTACCCTTTGGGCCTCCTTTAGCTCCGCCATTAAGGGGTTTCTTATGTCTCCCTTCAAACTTAAGATTGTACACTCCTCTGTTATACTTGAACCAAATTTCATGCAAACCCAACCAGCAGATCAGAAGTTACAGATTTATATCCAAAAAGTTTAAATTTTGGACCACCGTGCTTTGGTGATGAGTATAAAAGTATGGAAATTAATCGTTTGGTATGGAAATTAAGTTAGAGAAATGATAATTACGTAATTATATAATATTAATAAAATCGACCTATGGCCTAAAATCGTAACAATCCAGACTATAGATTGAATTAAGCCGAATGTAAGTTTGAATGTCATTTAATATCAAAACTTGAAATCAATATATAAGAAAACTAATCAAGTTTTCAGTTATCGAAGGCTACAACTCATTCAATATTCAACAAATAAAAAACGAATATCACTTGTGTCTTCTGGAATTTGTATTTACTGACCATTATCACATCACATCAGTTACTACAATAAATCGTATTATAGGAATGTCAATGACTAAAAATTTTGTTATGTTAGTGAGAGTGAAAAATATGCACTCAAAGAAAATTTAGGTTTAGAAAATGTATGTATTACACTTAAAATTAATATTTCCATAAAAATATAATTACCATTTTCCCAACTTTATCTTTAGACATTAATATTAAATATATTCATTACCAAACAATTTTCATAATTTCTTCCAGTGCATTTTGTACTCTTTTCCATTCCAAAATTTAGTTTTTCATCTAGTGCCGCTAATGGAACAGATATTATTTTAAGACTAAATATAATGAAATGTTTAATAATTCATTTCTGATTTAAATACCTTTATCATGAAAATGATATATGTATATAGATGTAACTCAGATAATTTCCTTAATATATTGTAGCTTTAAATATGAAAATGTGTTCTAAAATCTCCCCCCCCCCCTGTGTTCCAAAATAAAAATTAAAATCTGCTTAAATCATCAGTCAGCAATTAAATTATTTCATTTCAATTTAAAGCATAAGATTTTAACAATTAATAATAATAGTATTTAAAATATGGCAAGCCTACATTTTGTATTGCCTGAAATCGGAACCCACACACACACCCATACATAGATACTAGCTTACATACTGCCACACGAGAAAATAGCGCCAACTTTATAATGACGGTCGAGATAACTAACGAACGAACGACTAACAGAATGACGATTTGTCTGTCGGCGTGTCAACATTACACAGGGTTTGTATAGACATTTAAACAATACACATACATACACAGACTTCCTGCTAGTTTATTTTGTTTTATTTTTTTATTTTATTTTATTGTACGAGTATTTTCATACTCAGTGAAAGGCATCATCATACTCTATAAATTGAACAAACAAGGATATACAATCACATACATATACACCCAGCCACAGCAAGTATTTATGGCATTCATTCATGTCACACAGATACATTCACATACACAACCACATCTTACTTACTCTCGGCCTCATTGCAAGGATAATGAATAATAAAAAAAAAGAAAAACTGAAAACGAATAAAATTTATAATAAATAGCAAAATCAGAGAAGCTGGGAGGGAAGTAAAGACTACGAGTACTAGGAAAAAAGTAAAAAAAAGAAAAAAAAAAAAACACCAGTAGCAGCATTTACAATATAAAAAGGAAAGGAAAACGAAAGAATAAGGACAAATTAAAAAACCATTGAGAGTATTTTAAGTAGTATTTAGAAGGGAACATTTTTTTCTGTATTTCTATGCGAACAATATTTTAGAGGTTTAAACTAAATGTGTAAATAACGTAACGTTAAAAAGACCGTAATAGAAGATGAAAAAAAACACTGAATCTTTAATCTATTTAGTATTCGTATACAAATTTTGTTAATTAAGTTTTGTTGTCCTTTTTTTCCTATAATTTCCTAAACAAGGTAATATTTATGTGGGTGAAATGTTCTCTAAGGAGGAAAAAAATTTTAATTTTTGTTGATTTTAATTGTTGACAAAGAGATTAAATTAAAATTAAAAAATTATTACGTAATGACATACTATATATTTATGTAGATATTTTAATACATTTTTTAGAACTAGTGCCTATTTAGGATTGTAATGCTATAAAACAGATTTATAAGATGAAATTCTTTTTTTAAAAGATTAGAGGACTTTTAGACATTTCACAGGAAAAAGTAAAAATCGACTTTAATAGATTTAAATTTATTTTATATTTTTATAGAAAATTTTTTTGAGAGCTGTCAATTTATTTAAATAATTTGAAAACAATTAGGAAGTTAATTATATTTATAAATAATATAATTAAATCCCAATACAAAGTTAGTTAATAATTTTATTAGAAAATAATTTGAAATATTTTTTCTGTGTTAGTTTAAATCATTTAGCTCTTATTTAAAATCAATTGATCACTTTTCTAGTCCTTAGCTATCAAAAGTACGTTATTTAGAAGATTGTTGCTTTTTATACTTTAAGGACAAATGACATCCTTTTAGGTAATATACGTTACGTAATTGACCGAATATGTGCTTTTAAATAAAAACTTATTAGTATATAAATATATTTAATAGTAAAAGATGAACGGAATAAGCTTTGAATAGTAAAAGTAAATCAATCATTGTTGCATTTGTTCTGTAAATTCTTCTGATGTGTCATTTTATATAAAAATTAATTATAAACTGAAAACGAATAAAATTGTCTAACTTTGTTAAAAAAGTAATAAAACATAAAAAGATACATTATTTATTACTTTTATAAAACCGACACACAGTAGTTTCAAATTTACCCTTATCGCCAGAAAAGGAGAACATATTAATCGCTTGGAAGTCACAAGAAAAAGATAATTTACTTAATAATCGAAACATCCTGCCAAAACGCGAGTGGATTTTCCTTCAATAATTGAGAGATATTCTATTGAAATTTTGAGAAAAAAAGGACATATTGCGGGGAACATTTTTTTGCGATAAAGGTGATTGCTTATAGTCTTAATACATTTGCATAAAAATGAATGAAAAATTTGGCTAGAGAAGATCAAGTTTATTTTTGGGTTTTAAATAAAAGTATTGTATAAGTATCTAGTATCGCCGATTTTCAAGAAGGACTTAAAATTTAAAATGTTTACGTTTTTTCTAATAAAATTAACCATCAAAATACCCAAAATCCCAATATTTATAAAACATGTTTATAAAATTTACTTTTTACATTTAAATGGTCACAATGTCGTTACAAGGGGCCTAGAGTTTTATAATTAAAATAATTGTAAGTCTATCCCAGCTTTAAGATTTGAGGACACAAAAGAAATTAAAAAATATTTTCAAAATTTACAAAGTTTGTAAAGAGCTTGTGGGTAAACCCTTGCCCAAAGCCCAGAACAAAAAACAGGGATTTTTCAGTGAATAAATATATTCCCACCTATTTGAAAAAAAGCTACAAAAATTTTAACATTATATTAATATAACTTTTTAACGCATTCATATCCGCAATATTAAAGCATAAATAAAAGTAAAATAGACGAGATAAAATTGAGGTAGAAAATTATTTCGACCTGAATATCTCCTTTATTTTATGTATGTATGTATGTATGTATTTATTTATTTATTTATTTATTTGAGAAACTATAAAAACTTTATCTGTAATTAAGTCTTTGTTAATAAAAATACATGAAAAACACTTTTGGTTAATATAGACCGCCAATCCGTAGGTCGGTTGAAATGTCATATATAAAGACCATCGGAAACCGACATATATAATACATACATCAAACAATTGAAATTCCGGAAAATCGTTTTATAAATGACGGAGATATATTTAAAAACAGTTTTTAAACCAAGTTTTAAATTTTCTGAAAACTCTCTTTATGATAGGGGCTTCTTTTTTTGCAAAGAAGTTTAGGTTCTGAATTATTGTTTTGAAAATATGAAATAAATCGATTCGGTTTTTTGAAGCAAACGTTTTGAAGCAGACGAATTATAGCTCGACTTTTTCATAATTCTGTTATTTACAAAACTACTATAATATTTAGGTAATTGCAGAAAATCAAAATTTTTACCTTAAAAATTTAAGAATTCAACCAAATGATGTTTGAAAGTTTGTACAAAATCCTTCGGCAAGTATTTATACAGAACACATGAACTCATAATATCTACTAATACAGGGGGTTTTGATGCATTTTTAATTAAAAAAGGTTGCTTTCATTTTTAATAAAAAAATATTTTTTTATATTTTATATATTTTTTTATTTTTATATTTTTATATTTTTTTATATTTTTATATTAACTATGTAGAGCAGAAAGAGAGAGAAAAAACTTTGCGATTTTTGTAACAGTAATCCCATAATTTCCCAAAAAAAAAAAAAAAAAAAAAAATGGAAAAAAAAAAAAAAAAAAAAAAAAAATGGTAAAAACACAAAAATGGAGTTTTTCACATCTTCGGCTATAAAATTCAAATTTTTCCGAAGTCCCGTATATTTTGATTTAAAACTTTTAACAATATATTGGGGATTCTTAAAATACATTCCGCATGTCGTTTCGTATTTTGGGATTTGAGAAAATACAATCTAGTCAATGTCAAAACTTTCATATAAAATGGTTCGAATTCAGGAGGGTGTGTACCATGACCACTTAAGTTATTGGGCTTCTTTTTTTATCTTAAAGTCACCTCTGTAAAGTAACGTTGCACAAAAAAATAAAAAATACAAAATTACTATATGTTGCAAAAGAAAATCCTATTTTATGTAAAAAAAATAGTGTAAAAAAATTTCGATTCTGCCCCACTGTGTATAGCTAATTAAAGTGTTCGTTTATAAGTGTGAAAGTATGAAACCATACTTTAAGGCGTATATTTTATTTGTTGGTAAGATGGCGAAGGGTATAATATATTCGTCATAGTAGAGTATAGACGCCGATCTTACCTTTTGCGTGCATATAACCAATCAAAAGTACTCTGATGACATTTCTATTTCTATTTTTTTTATAAGCTTGTTTAAGTACAAGTTAGAAAATACATTAGAAATAATAAGCACGGTATTTAGGAAATTCAAATATATTTTTCAGGTTTCCTCTAAAGATATTAAAAAGTATGCAAATCAATATAGTAATGTATTAGAAGCTATAAAAAAGTTTGAATCGTAACTGATTCCGAAACATATATAACATGAAACGTTTTTTACTGACACAAGGATATAAAAAAATATTGAACATATGTACATAATAATTTACGTACAATTTCAATGATGTTCTACATAAAGAATAATATCCATAAATTTATATCGTACAATTTGTACTCATGTACTTGAATGAAGAGGTTACTTCTTTTTTTTGTGTAACATACGATACTGACTGATTCAAACAATGAAGAATACTACATATATTTATTTTTTAAATTGAACATATTTTGACAATTCAAGGGTATTACTTGGTGCACATACATACACATATGAAACATGATTCCTTTTAGTTTTTTTTTTCTATTTGTTTCTTATACGAGTAAATATTTTGTTGAACGAGTTATACTCTGTACCCCAATAAGAAAAAAGAAAGCCAAGTTGTTGTTCTTATGTAATGATACGAGTTTGATAGACGTCAACAGGAACAACATTCAATATCAAGAGAGAAATGAGAAGCAAAAAAATAAAAATGGCAAAACAAATGAAAATGTTATAAAAATAAAATAAAACAGAAAAAAAACTAAAGAAAAAGATATATGTATGTATGTATGTATGTATGTATGTATGTATATATCAAGTAATAAAAAGGATATGCTCCATCAGTATCTATAACAATATTACGTATAACTTGTTTGAAATTCACTTTGTCAGACATAATTCGTACAAACATATCCTTTGCAAATAGAAAATAAGATGTTGTACTGTGGTACCTTAAAGCAAATGAAAATGTTCGTTCTCAAAAAATCCTTTCAAATATTTGTGATCTTATTCAATGTGTTTGTGTTTGTAGTCTTATACAAGAGATCTTTAATATAAAATAAGATAATTTTAACTATTTTTAAATAAATACTACTGTACATTCTCACATATACTCACACAGTATTCATACTTATGAAGGAGTGTATAAATTTACTATCAATAAAGCCAACACTGGGGATGTTGTTTTACAATGCCAACAGGCTGGGGATAAGAATGAATACAAGGGATGACACTTACAAACTAAGAAGGAGACCTAGAATCAAATGAAAAAAATATAAGAAAAAAAAGAAAAACAACAACCATAACAAAAACAAAATAAGCAACAGACAAGTAAGTAACTGAGTGAGTGAGTAAGTAAGTAAGTTTAACTGGCAACTTGTATGCGTGGCATGTTTTAATGCTGCTCCTGCTGTTGGCTGCACTCTTAAGGATTCATGTTCAAATGAAACCTTTAGCCAAACTATAAAATTCAACAAAAAAAAATATATATAATATCATACACACACAAACACTTACAAGGATAACAAAAACATCATATAGAACAGACTACAGACATTCAACCAGCCAGCCAGCCAACCATCCAGCCAGCAACAGTCAACTTTACTGTTCAACAAATGTTTGTAAATGGTAAAAAGGCACCATGACATATTTATTACATTTTCTGTTTTCTGTATTTGGTTCATTCTATACATATCTTTATATGAGAAATTGCTTATATACACACATACTTATGTACATAAGTATGTTTATACGTTTGACTATGTAAACTTTTAATGTTTGTATTCTAAATAGTCGTAATAGAAGTAGTAGTTGTAAGTTAAAGTTGTAGTTGTATTAAAAATAAGTGGAAATGGCAGTAGAAACTTGAAGTCTAGGCAGGCAAAGGACATTGGCTTAAATATTTACTTACATCCAATATCTTAAATATAATAATACAAACATACATGTGTTTTGTATTAGAAATTTTGCCAGCAGTGATACAAACATATCTGAACATAGTTGTACAAATAAACAAACAAACAAACAAATACATTTAAATATGACTCCCAAAGAAGAAGTTTTAATACAAAATATTCCTTAAATACTTAGTTCACATATATACGGGTATAAGTTTATCAAAATCATCATCATCAACATATTCTATAAATGTACACAGAAAAAAAAATATTTCAAATTATTTAAATTTATATCTTAAATAAATTCAAAAATTTTCAACTCATTAGGTTCATTTAAGAAAATGCAGAAATAAGAAAATCAATCATTCTGGTTAATAATATTATTATATTATGATGATTGGACCCAAAACAATTAAAAATTTATTAATATAATCGATTTCGTAACTGAAGCCGATATTTACTTTTTTCTGTGTAGTACATACATATATGTACTTATAAATAAATGTAAGAACACATACATATGTAAAGTATATATTAGAAAATACCAAAAAATTTTAATATCAATGAGAACTGAAATTATATTCTTTGTTGGCAGAGGGTAATAATTGAAAATGTGGTTTCAAACACTTTTTTCGGAAATAATTTTATAATTTTTGAACCGTCAAAGAAGTATAGTATTCTTGATGAAGTATAGTATTCTTGCGCATCAGGCCCTCTAAAATTGGCCATCCCGAGTATGTAAATTAGCAAAAATTATATATACAGTGGTTAACAATACAATGGAAACTTTTTCGAAATATTAAACGAATATGGCAAAATCTTAAAGCATTTAAAAAAAAAACAATACTTCGTTTGGTAATACATTTGTATATAATTATATTTACATAAACTAGCAAAAAATTAAGAACGTATTTAATTAAAATCTGATAATAAAAATAAAAATAAAAAGTATTCAGTATTGCGTTATTGACAAAACATTGGAAACTTTTAAACTTCTGTAATAAAGAAGATTAAATCAAAAAGAATATTAAGAAAATCGATGTAAAATGCATCATGTTTTACAGTTATTTCAATACTTGTTTTATTCTGATAATTATTTATAACTTCTTTTTATAATCTACACGTATAATAATAATTAATTATAATAAATTAAATAGTTAACGAAAATGGCGCAACTGAAAATTTCTGAAGATTTAAAAATTAAAATTAT
>MINK01171928.1:0-40221 GCA_001735545.1 Phormia regina
ATAAAAAATAAAATTTGGTTCATAGATATTATTAAATTGTTCTTTATGAAAATTTTAGGAATTTTGCAAAAAATTTTGCATACATTTTGATTTATATTAATAAGATTCTAATGCGAATGCTAAATAAAAATAGTTAAAATGAAAAGATTAGCAAGAAATGGGTAGTTAGGAAATTCTGTTTAGAAATTTGTAAAAATTTGGTACAATACATACATTCATATGTACATAATTTTATTAAACAGAGCTTCTTCTGTTAAATGATACCAATATGTAGCTAAAGCTATTTAAGAATTAAAAATTTTCCAAAGAAAATTTTAAAAATTTCTTTATAAATGAAAATAATAAATAAGATTTAAACAATTTGTTTAAGTCTTCTTGACTTTTGATTCATATAGAAAAAAGTCTAATATTTAAGAAATTGTTCTTAAATATTATGAACTAAAATCAATGAAACTAAATTCTTATATTTATGTACAAACTTTTTTCTGTGTATATGAAATTTGATGTAAATCCATTCAGCCAATTAGAAGTTTAAGATTTATTTCCAAAAAATTATCAAATCTCATTTGCAGGTGACATTTATTTATTTATTTATTATTGGCCATAATCGATTATTACTTGAACAGTTTAAATTTTATAAAAAATATTTATTAATTATCGGCTTTATCCACTAAAATTTGAAACATAAAAGTCTATACCGTTAGGTTAAAATTAGACAAAATAACAACTACATAAAAAGTCAATGGTCTTTAATTATAAATGATCTTATTGATAGTAAAAGTAAAAGATACAAAGATAATTTATTTATTTATTTTTCCTTTTTTTTTTTGCTAAACCAAGGTCGCCTAAGATTAACATACACATATGCATTTGTATATATAGAAATTTATATGTACGTTATGATTATATTTATTCTTTGCTTCTTAACAAAACAAAAAAATATATTTTTACTAAAAATTAACTTTTCCGGCACAATGCTACCACTAAATCGTACAATGAAAGACTTCACACATCACAATTAGCTAACAATGTGAATAATACTTATTTTATAATAATTGCTTTGAAATAAACACGTTTTTTCTTTTCAATTTTTTAGCAACTATAGGAAGATTAAATATTAATTATGGTTGTTTTTTCCCAAAGGAAAGTTATTAGATTAATGCTAGATATAAAATTTTGAAAAATAATTTCGCATACAATGTGGATAATTACAAAGGCCTTATACATAAATAAATTAAAAAAAAAACTTAAATTTTAAAAAAATATAATTTAAAATATATCTATCTCTGGATGGGAAAGTATTCAAAAATGGTGTTAAAAAATGAATAGGAATTTTTATAGAAATCTTAATTTCGCAAGAGTGAAAAAAATTCCCTCTGTAATTTGTTTAACAAAAATTTAAAATTTGTCTTCACTGTTGATCGAAACCCCCATTTTTTTTTGTATTTTCAAAATGATACGAAGTAATTGAACCGAAATAAGTATTTAGGGAGTAATTTAAAATATATTAATGTTTAATTAACATTTATTGTCTCGATAAAAATCATTGCACTATGTGTTGTAGCTATTTTAAAACTTTCGTTGTAATTATTTAAATGTACGACAAATATTAATTTGTTTGTACTTGCTGCAGTCATACAATAAAGTAGCCTATTTAATGAAGTTGCTTTTAAAATTACTAACAAGTTTTACAATTTTAAAAATCAAAATCAATAAAATTGAAATTAAGGTTACTATTTATAATGCACTATACCCTATGTCGTTATTTTATTTATACACATTGAATATTTAGAAAGTGCAAAACACTTTTCAGAAGTTCTAAAATATTTTTCAGTTAATTCATTTGATAAGAACCTAGCCTAATTTATATACAATTTATATACAAAGAATTAATTAAATTCATATTAACAAATTTTAATTTAACCGAGAAATATTTGTTCTATCTAATGTAATAATTTCTATTTAAGAATATTTTATTAATAAAAATTTCAATTAATGACATCACGTGTAAAAATAATTTAAATGAACTTTTGCCACAATCTCTTTAACCTAGCATTAAAGTATTAAATTTATTAATAAGTTTTTTTTATTAGTTGTAAATAAAAAACGTGTTTAAAATTTAATAGTACAATTAATTATTGTTTAAAAACAGCTCTTAAACTTGTTATAAAAATAAATTATTACACAATTCTGAATTGCAGCTGAAATTTCTCCATAAAAAAAATTGAATTAATATTTTAAAACACAATTTCAGATTGCTGAGCCAACAACTACTATCACTCTAAATGCTTTGGACATCTCTATAAAAACTAGTGAATTTGATGTTAATGGCGAAATATTAAAACCGCTTAAAGTTAGCTATTCAACTGAAAATGAAACGGCTACATTGTCGTTTGAGAAAGAACTACCCGTTGGTGTTGTGGGCAAATTGAATATGACATTTACAGGAGAACTTAATGATAAGATGAAAGGATTTTATCGTAGTAAATATTTTACACAAAGCGGTGAAGAACGTTATGCTGGCGTAACGCAATTTGAGGCAACGGATGCCCGCCGTTGTTTCCCTTGCTGGGATGAACCCGCTATAAAGTCTACATTTGATGTTACCTTAGTAGTTCCAGAGGATCGTGTAGCATTGTCAAATATGCCAGTGAAAAGTGAGGAAACTTTGGATGGTGGTCTACGTCGTATTACGTTTGATCGTACACCAATTATGTCCACCTATTTGGTGGCTGTAGTTGTGGGAGAATACGACTATGTGGAAGGAAAATCAGAAGATGGTGTTTTGGTACGTGTGTACACGCCTGTTGGCAAGAAGGAACAAGGTCTCTTCGCTTTGGAAGTGGCTACAAAAGTTTTGCCCTATTACAAGAGTTACTTTAATATTGCATATCCATTGCCAAAGATGGATTTGATAGCCATTTCGGATTTCTCAGCTGGTGCTATGGAAAACTGGGGATTGGTAACATATCGTGAAACTTTTGTTCTCGTCGATCCTAAAAACACTTCGCTCATGCGCAAACAATCGATTGCTTTAACAGTGGGTCACGAAATTGCTCATCAGTGGTTTGGTAAGTTAATTATTAGATTATTTCTACATTGATTGGAAATGACAATTAAATTTTAGGTAATTTGGTTACCATGGAATGGTGGACTCATTTGTGGCTTAATGAGGGTTATGCCTCTTTTGTAGAATTCTTATGTGTTCATCATCTATTCCCTGAATATGATATATGGACTCAGTTTGTTACCGATATGTATACTCGTGCTTTAGAATTGGATTCGTTAAAGAATTCTCATCCCATCGAAGTGCCCGTGGGGCATCCTTGTGAAATTGATGAAATTTTTGATGAAATAAGTTATAATAAAGGTGCTTCGGTTATACGCATGTTACACGATTATATTGGCGAAGATGACTTCCGCAAAGGCATGAATATTTATTTAACACGCCATCAATATAAAAATACCTTTACCGAAGATCTTTGGGCTGCTTTGGAAGAAGCCAGTTCCAAGCCAGTGGCCACTGTTATGAGTTCTTGGATCAAACTTAAAGGCTTTCCCGTTGTAAGTGTTGAGTGTGAACAATTGGAAGGTAATAAGCGTTTATTACGTTTAAAACAAAATAAATTCACTGCCGATGGTTCACAGCCTGATGATGATTACACTTGGGTCATACCAATTACCATTTCTACCTCGAAAAATCCCAACAGTATTGCCAAGACTTTCCTCTTGGATCAGAAAACAATGGAGGTAGTTTTAGAAGATGTTAATGCCGATGATTGGATTAAGGTTAATCCCGGCACTGTAGGTTATTATCGAACCCGTTACTCCAAGGACATGTTGGAGAAATTAATGCCAGCTGTTCGCAATATGGAATTGCCACCCTTAGATCGCTTGGGACTAATCGATGACATGTTTGCCATGGTGCAAGCTGGTCAAGCCAGCACTGCTGAAGTTCTTGAACTAATTGATTCGTATCGCAATGAAACTAATTATACAGTTTGGACTGCCATCACAAACTCCTTGTCCAACCTACATATTTTAATATCACACACTGATCTAATGGACTACTTTAATAAGTATGGTGAAAAACTTTATCGTCCTGTAGCCGAACGTTTAGGTTGGGAAGTAAAAGAGGGAGAAAATCATTTAGATACATTGTTGCGTAGTTTGGTGTTGTCACGTTTAGTTTCTTTCCGTTGTAAGGATATTATTGCTGAAGCTAAAAAACGGTACTTTTTATTTAGTATTTTTTTTTTGTAATAAATAAATAAATAAATTTTTTCTATTGAAATATTTTTATAGATTCCGTGATCATGCGAATAATGTTTGCCCTGTACCCGCCGATTTGCGTTCTACTTGCTATAAAGCTGTTTTACAAGATGGCGATGAGGCAATTTTTGAAGAAATGCTTTCCTTATATCGTGCTACTGATTTACATGAAGAACAGGATCGTATTTCAAGAGCTTTAGGTTGTATCGGTAACGTTGATATATTACGCAAAGTAATTGAATTTGCTATGTCGGTAAGTTGGACATTTTTTGTTACATACCTTTATGGTTAATAATGTAATCATTTCATAATTTTTCTTAGGGTGAAGTTCGTGCCCAAGACTCTGTATTTGTTATAGTAGCAGTTGCTGTTAATCCGAAAGGTCGCGATATGGCTTGGGAATTCTTTAAGGAAAATAATCAAAAATTATTTGAACAATATCAGGTAATGAATGTTTTATTTCGGAAAATTTTGAATTTTCCCCAAAGATTTAATTTTTTATGTAAATTTTTTTCTTAATTTTTTTATTTTTTCAAAAATTTGATTTCTTGCCAAAAATTCACCAAAATTAGTTTTCAATATCAAATTTTATTTATTTCAATAATACGATATCATACATTAATATATATGTATATTAAGTAATAATCGGCTATGTGATGGAAATCACGCGATCCGTATCTCTCAATTTGATCAGCTGTTTCTATCAAATAGCTTATGTATGAGAAAATAAATAAAACGAATAATGGATAAAATTTTAAATTTAATATTTTTACTTAAAATTTAAAGAAAATATTACTAGTTTTTACAACTAGAAACAAGAGAACATATTATTGTTTGTGAAGCACATCACACATATTATGAGATTTGAAACTGTATTTGCCAATTTTATGCGATTCCCATTACATAGCCGAATATAAAATTTATAATAATAAAAATTAACACAAATTTTTAACTAATTATTCAATGATAATTTTAAATTACTTGTATTTCTCCAAAANTCCAAAAAAAAAAAAAAAAAAAAAAAAAAAAAAAAAAAAATAANAATCTTATTAATAAAAATTTGCTAAAACCTATTTTTTATTAATATTGCAGGGTGGTTTTCTTTTGGCTCGTTTAATTAAATATCTTATAGAAAATTTTGCTTCTGAAGAACGTGCTCTTGAAGTTGAGGAATTTTTCAAGAACAAACACTTTCCTGGTACTGAACGCACCGTATCTCAAGCTGTAGAAACAATACGTTTAAATGCTGCCTGGCTAAAGAGAGATCGCGATTCATTGACAGCCTATTTGAAGAAAGAATAAATGGAACCGAACATCCCCAGGAATGGAACTTTGCAAATGATAGAATTATTAGAAAGAAACCACAAGCTACAACATAAAAACCAAAGCCATTTATTATACAATTTATTAACAAAACCCACATTTATTACTACTATTTATAAATAATTTTTAACAAAATTTATGCTTTTTGTTTTGTTGTTGTTTATTTTTCACAGCATGGATAATAAATACAATTTCATTTTGTTATTTAAAATAACATTATTTTCGCCATAATTTAAAAGAAATATTTTCTTATTTTAAATTAAATTTAAAGCAAATGTTGTTACAATTTTATTAACAAAAGAAATGTATTATGTTTTTTAATAATTAATTTAATTATTATTTATGAACATTTGCTAGAGTTATATAAAAAATATACTTAGAAAGAATAAAAACCAATAAAAAAGGGTTTATTAAAAAATCAAAATTCCGTGGCGAGTTAGAATTTTTAATTGAGAAGCTTGGTAGTTTTTTTTTCATGATTTAAATTTATAGCATTAAAATTATTAATATATGTTAAGAAAATTAAGTAGAATCATGGAGTTCTTCAATGAGTTCCAAAACGCGTTTTTTAAATAAACGTTGTTTTCGTTTACTTAATGTTAGGATATCATCAGTACAACTACGAAAAAAGTGTAATAACTGTTGTTCATCCCTATGGCTAATCTGCTGTTGTTGGTCTGGGATGGGAGTAGATGGACATTTTGTAGAACAATCCAAATTTTCATTTGATTTCGATAGACAATTATCATTCACTTGTTCACTAATCATATGCATTATTTTTTTCGTAGCACTAATTTTATCTACATTATCATTGTTATCATGTCTAAAGGTTAAACCTTTTTGCTTCGTTAGTTTTATATTATTTTTATTTTGCTCTATGTCATTTAAAATCTCGTCAATATTACAATCTGTATTATCATTGACTGTATAAACATCTCCATTTATTAATAATGTGTGATGTTCTACTTCTTCTTCTTCATTGCCCGAATTTTCCTCATTATCTTCTTCATTTGTTTCAAATTTCCCCACCATGTTATAACTGGTTAATATTGAATTATCACCATCAGTGTCATTTTGGAGAACATCATCAGTTTCTGCCATGGTCTTGTTATCTTTAGATAATTTGCGTTTTTTACGTGTTTGCTCCAGAGTCTCGGCAGAAGGTAACAAAAATTTCATTTGATCATACAAATAAAAACGTTTACGTTTAACAGAATGAAAATCATTTGGAACTGTGGTATTTTCATCATGACTTGAACGTCGTATTTGATGTTGTATACTACGTAGAAATCCTGTTCTTACATTACGCCATTTCTCACGACAAAACACCTCTTTGGTAAATAAAAAATTATTATTTTTTTATAAATTTTATTTTATAACTTACCCGACTTGCCTACTTCTAGTGCAATATCTTTCCAGGCCTTTTCCAATTTATCACGTTTCGAATAATCGCTACAATTAACATTCCATAAGCATTCATGTTTCCTTACTGCATTTATTATTTTCAGAATTCGTTCTAAATCATTGCCACTCATTATTTTTTGATATTTAAAAATTATTTTTGTTTGGATCACATCAAATACGTTTATCAATTCATTTATTGTGTTTGATTGACAAGTTGTTCATATGATGTGACATCAACATCACATCCATGTGGCAACTCCATATTCAGGGTACACTAATAAGCATAGTATAATTCATAGTATAATAACAAAGTACTCGCACATCTACAAAAACAACAATTCCTGTTTTACAATTTTTCCATCGACACTCCTCGCGTTACTGTCAAATTGTTTTTGTATTCCCATGTAAAATTTTTCGTGAGTATTTTACTATTCCTCTCCTTTATTCTCTCATTTTCTATTCATAGCATTTTGACATTGTGAGCGGTAGTTTTACACTAACAAAATACAAGGAATTGTTGTTTTTGTCGATGTGCGAGTACTTTGTATTTATACTATGCATAGTATAATTATTATTCAAAGTGCTATTAGCACTTTGACATTGTGTGCGGTAGTTTTACACTAACAAAATACAAGGAATTGTTGTTTTTGTAGTTGTGCGAGTACTTTATAATTATGCTATGAGTGTAATTACATTTGTCATTGACATATCGCGCGGAACTATCAACTTATTTTTGCAATTCCAATACAACATTTTTTGTTGCGATGTCGATTATCGGGGAAAGTGAATTTGAAATTGTTTCATTTTTTCCATTAATTTAATATTATTCGGGATTTTAAGTATATTTTTTTCGATTGCTTTTGAAAAATCCAACACAATATAAATAAAACGAAAAAAAGAAAAGAACACTTACGGGAAATATTGATATTTGAAAATGAAGGGGCAATGCAGTTTTTTACGTTTTCACAATTTTAATTAAATTTTTAGATCTCTTTCAACGCAGGAGTACACAGTACATAAATAAATATAAAATATAATGAACATTTTCCAATAATTCTAATTAGTAACATATTCTCGACAATTTCAAAATACCGGAATTTGGTTTCAAATATCCCACATTTCACGCATTTACAGTTTGATGTGGCATCCTTAGACAAAACAGATGACTTTAAAAAAAATGATAAGAAATGTTTTTCTTTATTACATTTTTGTTTTCGTTGTAAGCGTTTGTGTTTTATTTTTTGCATAAAAGCTATGGTATAAATTAATTAAAAAAGTGTAATTTTTTTAATCGAAAATTAAAAAGTGTAAAGAAAAATGAAAGTATATAAGTTATATACACATACCAAGTCTTACAATGGTAAGTAAATCAGGAAAGGACATATGTCTGAATACACATACACTAAATTTCCATTTTTTGTTGGTATCTTAGATGCTGATCTTTTAATTAACAATAAGGAACATCCCGATGCAAAAGCTGGAGATATTGTTGAGGTATTTCATCGTGACGATGAGGAAAACACCAGATTATTGTTGCAAATAACAGCGTTTACAGATTTGAAAAATCGTGATGTTATTAGTATAGAAAGCGGTGTGGCCAATCAGTTTAAACTGCGCACCTTTAGTGATGTTGTTATGCGTTTGGTTGATGTGGCTGATGTTGCCTTGGATTCGATTGAAATAACTTTTAAGGATCAGTATATGGGTCGATCGGAAATGTGGCGTTTAAAGAAATATTTAGTAAGTTTGTTTGTTAGTTGATGTTTACTTGTAATGTAGAGAAGAAAGTATTACATCAGATGTCAGCGATACGTAATTTTTCAAATGATAAGAAGTATTAAGAGTAAATATTATTGTTCAATGAACATAACTTTCATAAAAAGTAAGAAATTTTTGTATTCATTGTTTGGTTTAGGCTATTTCTTATCTATGTAATTTGTCCAAAAAGTGATTTCTTTCTTCGTCAATTTTTTGCTTTATGCTAATTTGTTAAAATGTGCTTTTATCTTTCCGGAATAGACAAATACTTGTGTTTATGTAAACAAAAAAATTGACTACAATGATATGCAAATACGTTGCCAAGTCTACGAGATGTGGTCACAAGGTGAACGTGTCTCCTGTGGTGTTATTACAGAAGAAACCAAAATAGTTTTTCGTAGTAGCACCTCTATGGTCTACTTATTCCTACAAATGTCTTCAGAAATGTGGGATTTTGATATACACGGCGATCTATATTTCGAAAAAGCAGTAAATGGGTTTCTTACAGAACTTTTTCATAAATGGAAAAAATTGGGTTGTAATCATGAAGTTACCATTGTTTTGTTTTCACGGACATTTTACGCTGCCAAATCTCTTGATGAATTTCCCGAACATATGCGTGAATGTTTGCAAATGGATTATAAAGGAAGATTCTATGAGGATTTCTATCGTGTAGCTATTCAAAACGAACGTAATGATGATTGGTGTACGATTTTGGGTCAATTGAGAAAATTGTTTACATCTTATCAAAATACTGTATTAAATTATCATTCCCGAGAGGGTGTAAAAATACCAACTGCTTATAATTCCACAGCTGCTCAAGGGAACTTTTTGGAAGTTTTGAATATATCACTAAATACATTCGAGAAACATTATCTAGATCGTACTTTTGATCGTACGGGACAATTGTCAGTTGTAATAACACCGGGAGTGGGAGTATTTGAAGTCGATCGAGAACTTACCAATATAACTAAACAAAGAGTGAGTATTATTTTAATTTTGTTATTTAATCAAAATATATATTACACTCTAAAATTTCTATAGATTATAGATAATGGTGTTGGCAGTGATTTGGTGTGTGTAGGCGAACAACCACTACATGCTGTTCCTTTGCTAAAATTCCATAATAAAGATACTTCCTTAACGGCGGCCGATGATTATTCTTTGCCACATTGGATTAATCTAAGTTTTTACTCGACTAATAAAAAGATAGCCTATTCTAATTTTATACCACGCATCAAATTACCTCCTATGATAGCAAATGCTCCCATTTATATGGATACCAATAATGTAAGTTTTAAAATAATAATAATAAAAAAATAATACAGACAATAAAATTTTATACATATTTAGGACAACGAAAAGAATTTTCTTAGTTGTAATCAATCGGAATATATACATAATTCTTTGTTTGATTATGAAGCCTATGATGATCAAATATTTCAGCCACCTCCAGCCCAAGGCACTTGGTAATATTTTCATATATATGATACTTTTACATAAATAATATTATATAAAGATCTACATAGAAATTAAAAGTATTTTTTAATTCTTTTTTAGTTCTCTGCAGCGTGTTGTAAGAGCTAAAAAGACTTCAGTACCAAGTTTAGAAACATATGCATTTCAAAATAATGACTGGGAAAATTTTACTCCTACCAAAGTGCCCAGTTTAAGACGCAAAATGTCTGATCCTGATATACATCATGGTACTTCAGGCATATTGGCTGCCATGGTTTGAAAAATTTTAATTTGTTTTAATTTTATATGTAACATAAATTCATGTTATTTTTTATTTTAGAGCGATGTTACCAACCTCTCGGAGTCTTTGGCTTCGGAGAAAAATGCCAGGCGTTCTATTGTTTCAATTGCACCTATAGTAAGACCAGGAAGATCTTTAATTAATCCCTTCGATCCCTCTCATGTTACAATTAAATTAACTTCAAATCGTAGACGTTGGACTCATATATTTCCAAAGGTGAGTCACAGAAAAATAGTTTTTATTATAATTTAAAAGCTTGTATTATTTTATTAGGGTCCTACTGGAGTTCTTATACAACAGCATCATTATCAAGCGGTACCAGCAAAACAAAATCAATTTAATAACAATAATGATAATGATTATTCATCATGTTATAATTCCATGGAATATGATCATACCTTAAATTGTTCGACACTAAGTAAATCGATAACAAATAGCTTCAATAATGGTGATACAGAAAAATTAGAAAGTAAATAATAATTTCTGTATCTATTTTATTTATTTATTTATTTATTTAAATATTTTGTTTTCTTTATGTTTAATACATATACATGTATTTTTCTTTTTAAAGCTACCAGAAAACGTAACAATTCGTTATTAAATACAACTGGCTTAATAACGAATACATCCAATACCGCTGTACCAGCAAAAAGTTTTCTTTGGGGTGCTACAGGCGAACAGGAATGGACACCCGCCATTACCACAGGTATGATCGTTTTATATTACCAATAAATTGTAAACATTTGACAATATTATTTGTGTTTTTTCATTGTGATCTATTATTTGTGATATTGTCAAACAAATAAGAAAGCGAATTTATCATTTTTCTTTAAAATTGTTTAAAATTCAATCTATGTTTAATGGTTTTTTTCTTACAGTTTGTTAAATTACATTTTAGTTTATGTTTTTGTTATTGGCAATTTTTTACTTTTTTTCTTAACAAATTGGGTAATTGTGTAACCAAAAAGGAAATCAACTTACATAAAAATATATTTTATTATAGATATTTGTATAAGAAAAGTGCATATACATGTCAAAATAAAATAACCACAATTTAACGATATCAAACCATATGTCTTTAGAAAAGTTTTAAATTTATTTGTTCATTGAAAAAATGAATTATAAATCTTTAATTATAAAATAAGCAACATCATTATTATCATATAACAAAATTGAAATAATGCAATATATCATCAAAATTTTAAATATTCAAAATTGAATTCCATATGTAACCACTAACATTAAATTTCACAATCAAAAATCGTTGATGTAAATTAAAAAAGAAACAGAAAAATTATTGAAACAAAAACATTTTATATCTTTGTTCCAAGAGACTTGTCAGATTTGCATGTTTTAGTTAGAATTTACAGAAAAGCGTTCCTGTACTACGATTAAAAGTATATGTACTTTGCTGTTTTTCTGACATTTCCATTCTGATTAAAACCTGTAAATATGCAAATAGTGGAAAAGTTAAATGTTAATATTGTTTTGATTTTGGAAATTTTCATTTTTTAATGGAAAAGTTTAAATGATAATATATTTTTGATTTTGGAAATTTTCACCTTAATTACTTTATTTCATACATCGTTAGTAGTTATTTTCATGTTTATTTTTACTATGATCATATATAAAACTTTAGTTAAGAATGTCAATGACACAATATAAAAATCCCTAAACATTCTTAACTCAAGTTGCAGCTTATTTCTAAAATACCACTAAAATCTAGTTTTAAAAATTATTTTATGTATTTTTATTTGTTCCCTCATACATTCATTATAAATTTGAACTAAAAAATAATCATCTTAAACAAATTATAATTAACAATTAATATTTTTTTAAATTGTTTTGTTTGTTATTCCCGTTCCATCAAAAAATCCTCTTCACAACAACAATAAAAATAATAATAAAATAACATTATTGTTTGGAATATAACAAAACATTTAACCAAAAACAATATAAACGCAGTGAATGGTAGTGTGCGTAAACATTTATTACCAATAGTTGAAACAGAAACCTCACTGGGAAATGTGTACGAGACAGAAGCTGATGGAAAAGGAAAAATAATCATAGGTTAGCATACTTATAAAAAAACATAAATGGAACATAACATGATATATAATTTATATATATATATATATTTTTTTTTGAAAGTAAATTTTTGTAGTTAAATATTCTTTATATAAAAAGCTCGCACATTTTTTCTTTAGTAATAACATGTGATTTGCATATTATTTATGAACAGCTTCTTATTTGTTCCAAACAAGATTTTTTAACGGACACTTTTTAGAAAATTATTTTTTATCAGCACACTGTAGATAGTAACAAGTAATAGTAATACATATTTTACACAGCTGCACCTTTTTTAAACCCAGTATATATTTACATAATTAATATTAAAATGTTGGTGATTAAAACTGATTTTTTTATGAATTGTATGAACTATTAGCCTTTATATTAATTGAATTCTAATAAATTTTGGTAAATTATAGTAAATTAATGCATGTTTGTTTAATCTTATCAATCTAATGCATGATTATACACATTTTTCATTTATATCATCTCCGGAAATGCGAAACGACGTAACATCAAAATTTTCAAATTTTTGATAATTTTTTAAAATTTCGTCGATTACAAATGTAGATTTTCTTAAATCAAAAAATAATGAAAAAAAGAAAATTGACAAAACTTAACCCACATAAAAATATTCATTCAGTAGTGTGATATTTAGTGAAAACAATTTTTTTTAATACAATTTCTTTTGATTTCAGAAAGTTTTTTGTGCCTTCTTTCAAGATATGAAAAAGAGATGTTATGTTGTTTTGCTTTCTCGGTAACGATATATATTTATTTATAAAAAATTTACATTTTTATATTTTAAAATCCACTCATTCTCATATTTTGTAAACTTAATAAATGCTCATTATTTACATTATTATCATACATTTCTAATAAATATGCACTTTTATACTGTTTAGATTATAAATGAGTTGCTCCGCTATTTCTATTTTATTGAAATGGATTTAACTTTTTTTTTTTGGCAAATTGCAATAGCTGTTTTTTTTTTTAATTTATATCTATCTATATCTAAATTATAAATTTAAATAAATTTCGAAAGAGAAAAAAAAACAGCTAATATTTTTTATTATAAACGATATTTTTTTGTTTTGAGTTTTTTTAAGGATTTTTTTCATTTTGACGATTTTTTTTCTATTAAAGTTTTTTTTTCTGTTTTGTCGATTTATTTGTTCTTATGGCATTTTTAACTATTTTTTGTGGGAATTCTTTTTCGTATTGAAGTTATAATATTTTAAGACTTGTTGTTCGTTTTAGATATTTATTGTTCTAGTTTTTTTCCGTTTTTCAGTTTATGTTTTATTTAAGACTTTTTTGTTTTGAAGATGTTTTTAATTGCATTTTTTGTTGAGGGTTTTTCCATTTTGGAGAATTTTTATTAATTTGATTTTTTTCTTATATTAGTGATTTTTCCCATTTTAGACTTCAATCCGTTTAAAGGAATTCTTTTACTTTTTGGAGTATTTAATTTTAACAGTTTTGGTGATTTTTTTATGTTAGCATTTTCATTACAGTTGTCGATTTTTCAGTTTTATGTGAAATTTGTAACTTTGTTAATTTTTTTATATAACTGACATTTATTAAAGTAGAATTTTGTTGGGATTCTACAATGAAAAACGGTCGGCCTTCAAATAAATGTATAACCAGTATTTATTGTAATGTTTAAGCTCGGAGGGAGCTATTTTTATTTTCTTTTTTTTACAGAAAAAATTAGAATTAGAAAATTACACAAAGTTGATTGAAAACTGAAAATGAAATTTTTGATAATTTTAAATTTCACTTTTTTAAACAACTTCAGCCGCATTCGAAATGAAAAAGTATATGCTTGCTAATGAGTGGCTAAGTTTTTTGTTTGTAAATTTCCATAAGAAAAAGTTAGCCACTCGTTAGAAATCATAAACTTTTTCGTTTTGAATAAGGGGTCTTATCTTTTATTATATTTGGTGAAAGTAGAATAAAGAAATAAACTTATGAGCTTTTTAAATAATAATTTTAATTAATTGCTAATTATTTTATAAGTATATAAATTTTATTATTATTTTTGTAAAGTAATTATATGAATGTCCCTAACGCTTTTTATAATTTCTGCTTACAACGTTTAATCTCACTATTATTAAAAGTTATAAATCGTTTTTTATGCTTTAGTTTTAAATGGAGTGGATATGTATTTTAAATAATTTTATACAAAATTCTTTTATTCACTTAATTGTTAAAAAGCAAAAACTTTATTCGTATTCGACAGTGTTGTGTTGTAAATGTTCTGCGAAAAATGAATAATAAAATTAGTAGCTTAATTAGCTTAATATTTTTTTCTTTTCTAACTTTTTTATAATTTTTAACAATATTACAATGTTATATAGGAGTGGATTGGAAATCTCTTACCATACCAGCTTGTTTACCCATAACTACTGATTACTTTCCCGATAAACGTTCATTACATAATGATTATGTTATCTCTGATTACACTCTCCTACCGGATGATGTTAATTTAGATTATGCTAATAGTCGTGCTATTTATCGAAAACCCCTTACAACTGAAGAAGTTTGTACGGAAATTGTTTCACAACGTTTGGCTCAAGGTTTCCAGTTGATAGTTTTAGAAGAGAAATCAAATAATCCTCCTGCCCAGGCACCCTGTTGTGGAGGTCTTAAGCAACAAAAACCTACCTCGGTACTGCATATGAAACCCTCAACTGAGGTTACAAAGGAATATTTATTATCGATAGGACGTATTTTCCATAAAATAACATTAAATGGTTCGGTTATAACTGTAACTGGTTATAGACCAAGGTAAGATTAATTATATGTTCAATTCATAAACTCAGTCGTATATTAACTGTAATTTGATTTGTACACCTTTTCCTATTTAAAGGCATCCTTATCCACCGATTAATGTTGATTATCGTTATCGTTTTCATGCACCGCAACATGAAACATATGAGATTTCAGGTGTTAATTTTACAACAGAAAAATTGGAAAATTTCAATTGGAATTATATGGATCATTATATATGTACAAGAGGAGATACTGATTATCCCTTAATGGAGGTAAGTAAAGAAAAATAAAAATAATTTTTTTTTAATCAGAAAGAAAAAACATTCTGCCTTTCTTATGTCCTTTGCTATAGCAAAGAGACAGAGTAAAGCCAACAGAAAAAAGGATTTTCTCAATATTGTGTATCCATTTTTGAAAGAATTTTTCATACAACTCATTTCAGAGTTTAAAGTTTTGGCGTTTTCGTATGTATTTATTACCCAAGGAGAATAAAGCTATGAATAAAATAATCGAACATGGTTGTCAGCACTGTGATGTTTTCACCGATAATGCCATGGACAACACTAAACAACAGGTTGATGATTTCATGCGTTTCGTTGAACTGCATTTAAATAAATTAAAAAGACGTAAAGTACGCGTAAGTACAATTTAAATTATTTTTATTTTCATTTATTTAACAATTTTTTCGTATCTAAGCAGTTTATTTTATCGTTTTGTATGGAAATTAGTTATACTAATTATTTTTTATATGCTTTTTTTAATTATAATATATTTTGCAAGTTATTTTTTAATTTTACTACGGAATTATTTTATCATTATTTATTTTTAATATATTACTATTTTTATGTATTATTTTCCCATTTATGTACAGTCAATTTTATTTATTTAAAGTTTTAACATTTATAAACATATTTATTTAAAAAAACGTTTACCACACAACAACAACAACAATTTTAATACTTTTTTTCAAAATTTTATTATTGTTGCTTTTGCCTTATGTGTTTGAGTTGGAATCGTTTACAGGATAGTCCTACTGCACAAAGTCATCTAACAAGAAGGCGCCACAGTACCAGCATAATATCCAGACCTCCACCTAATCAGGTTCTCTATCTTAAAACTATTTCTATATTTATTCTCTATTTTTCAATCTTTACTAAAAATAAACAAGTTTTTTGTTCTGTTAAAATTTGAAATTATTTTCTTTTTAATGTCCTTTGTCTTGTTAATAAAAACATATTTTTGTTTTGTTGTTTATTTAATCCTTTAATTTGCGATAAAAAACCTTTAATTTAACTAAGTGTCACAAAAAGATAATATGAACTAAATTTTATATATTTTTTTCTCAATATATAGGGACTTACGAATTCTCCATTTCGTGAACGTGTCGGCAGCAATCGTTTGCCCGAAAAACGACCAAGGTTTTTATAAACAATTTTAGTAAAAAAAACTTGTTTAGCTTTTTTATTGGTTTGGCTTTGTTATATTTTTATTTTTTATTTTTTTTTTTTTTATTTTTCTTACAAACGTATGGTGTTTGCTTAATTATTACAACATATTTATAAATTATTTTGTCTTATTTATTATATAACTATTGTATTATGTAAATTTTTAATAAGCTTATATTGTAATAGACACGTAGCTTCATATCTAAATATTTTTTTATTTTTTATGGACTTTTGTCCATATTTAGAATACGCCCTCAGAATATGTCTCAAAATGTAAGAAAATTGATTTGTGATGTACCAAATAAAAGATCTACACATAAATTAAAGTATGATTTTGGTGCGGAGTATTTTCAATTAAAGTTCAGTAAATATACATACATATATCATCTGTAAAATTTTGTAAAATAACATACAGTTACGGAAAAAAGATTATTTGCGCTTCCGACGATGTACCCTTATTAGGAAACTATTTTTTATATAGGTTTATAACTAAATATATATGCTTAAAAGTTTGTAGAAAATCAAAGCTTTGTTTGTCGAAATAAAATGAAACAAATTAAAATATATCCTTTGTCTATAATATTTTATAAGTAATTTTATGGGTTACGTGTCTTTGTATATTTTATGTCTGCAATTAAATAATTTAAAGCTTTATTTTTAGAACGTATTAATTTGTACATACAAATATAACTGTCAAATATTTGACAGGCTTAATACGCTGACAGAATACCTAACGTTTAAATACAAAGTAATACTAAATCAAAACATACACTGATTGTTATTGACTTAGTACTTTTAAAGTACCTTTGCTTTAATTTTATAATATATATATATTCTGTAATTTTATATAGTATGTATTTAAGTGATTCTGTGCAATCATATACATATATGATGAACAATTGTCTGCTTTTTTTAATTTTTATTTTGCTACATTTCATTATATTAATTTTTTTATTTTTTATTTTATGGTTTTTGGCTTACAGCATGTCACAACTAGATTCTCTGATAATAAACATCATATTATTTTTAACTCACAACAGCAAAGGTTTGTTGGTTTGTTTTGTAAAGGCACACTATTCATTTAAAAAATCTAAAAATTTAAACATTCATCTGTATATAATATTCATTAAAGTCGAAACTTTTTCTTTATTTCTTTTTTGGCTTCTTTTTTTTAAAGCATTTCTTGTTAATTTTTATTAAATAATTTTTAAATCTAACTTAAATTAACGTAATTATCATTTTCAAGTAGTTATATAGGACGCTCTACAGTTTCAAAAACAGAAAGAGCCGGTGGTCGCATTATACATCCAGCAGCAGATGCCGCTGCTATTGCCTTAAACTCAGAGCTAAATCAACATGATGATTATGATGAAGGGTAAATTTTAATTTAACTAAAAATAATAATTATTATTATTTTAAATATTTTTTATTTATTTTATTAGCACCTCTAATGAAACAAAATTACGTCCAAATGCTACCATCAATGAAATATTTGAAGCTATGAAACATCCTGTTAATGGTGTTGCCTTTATTTGCCAAACCCAAAGTCTGCCTTCGTATACCTTTGTATCCTTTGATGCTTTAATGTGGCTGAAAAATAATTTAGATAATTCTCGTAATCCTTTGGAAATTTTAGAAACCATGCGTAAGGAAAAATTAATTTGCCACGCGTCTGGTGATTTTAATAAACCTGTGATAGCTGGTTTTTATCTGTATTTCATTGCCCAACAAGATAAAAATTCCAAAGGTATTTATTTATATTATTTGTTTATATATGATTTAAGTTTAATATTTTTTAAATATATTTTTTTATACAATTTTATAGATTATATACGTCCTTTAAATGATCTAAGTGCCTTTGAGAATGAATGGATGGAAATTGAATTATTAGGCTGCAGTAGTTTATGGAATGATGAAATTGCATTACCGCATATACCAAATTTTCTAAAAGAAATACCACCACCACAATCCTGGACTGATTGCTGTAAAAATCGTAAGATCTTATATTTACTTAAACATTTATTTGTTAATAAGCTTTTAAAAATATTATTAGTTCAATTGATTCATAATAACAGTTATTTTTTCACATCAATATTTAAAAAAATATATAAGATTTCAAATATTTTTATATATTCTTCAATGCCTTAATAAAAACATCAAAAACATGCGTGTGTGCTATATGAAATTTTCTTAATTTTCCAAGTTCTTAGTCCAGTTTTTTTTTATATATACATCAGTATTTCCGACCGATTTTTTACCTTAAATTTAAAAAAAATTGTATATGTCAAAGGTACAAAGGAGTTTGTTATACTACCTTTTGCTCAAATCCAATCGGAAGACTAGAAGTAACAAATTTTTTTCTAAAAATTTTCTATGCTTCCATACCGAACGTTGTAAAATGCAAACAGGATTTTTAACGAATTTTCTAAGTTTTTTGTTTTTTCATTTACATTTTTTTATTATTTCAGATTTACAGATTTTACATGAATAATTTCTTGGTTATTCTGACTAAAATCTTTAAATTTGATAAAGGTGGACGAATAGATCTAATGTAAATATATATATATTTTTTTAATTTATTCCTTATTTGTTTATTTTATTTAGAAAAAATCTATCGCCATTCACATTTAGAAATTGATGTTAATCAAAAAAGTGAACGTATGGAATGGGGTCATGTTAAATATCATACCGTAATGCAAACAGGTTTTGCATTTGAGATTGTAGTACAATGGGTGACATCATCAGGACCAATAGTTTGGGATTTGGTAAGTACATTTAACTAAAACATTAAAAATAAAATAATTCTATTTTACTTTGATTTGGAAAAAAAAGATAAATGGCTGGATACGTAAAGCCAACCAATGTAATTATCAATTAGTACCAGTACCAGCTGATCCAATGGCTGAACCATTTACAGAAAAATCGGATCCTCTTAGAGGTCCCATATTTATACCTTTAGCGACACAACATTTAAATAATGGTGCAAATTTGTTTGAAGGTGAATAAAAATATATAAATAGCGATGTTATATTAATAAAAAAAAATATTTTTAATTTAAGAATTTACTGAAGAAACTCGAGCCGATCGTATGTTATTATTCCAAGAAGCTATATTAGCACGGTTTGGTTTTTTACCCTGTGTAGTGGAAAAGAAATTTTCTTTTAACAAAGATGTGCCAAAAGAATATCAATATGTTCATTGTTCTGGAAATATGTTTGCTCTTATACGGTAATAAATAACATAATCGGGGTTCACACAAAACAATTTTTCTTTCCACAATATTCTATGTTGGTAGCATAGACATTTTATTTTTTTAATAATTCGGTTAGGGATG
The DNA here is from genome assembly GCA_001735545.1 of Phormia regina. Lineage (NCBI taxonomy): Eukaryota > Metazoa > Arthropoda > Insecta > Diptera > Calliphoridae > Phormia > Phormia regina. The sequence continues at coordinate 20,144 of MINK01171928.1, forward strand.
TTTGAAGAATTTGAATTGTTAAATACTAAGATATTTGTAAGAAATTAATATATTTAGGAGTCTGCTTTTGTAATAAAAATCTATTGGCTTAGAAAGGCTTTATGGCATTTTTTGGAATTAATATATAAAAATATACCATATATGGCCTTATGGGCTTGGTTTAATTGAAATAAAAAAATGTGAATTCTTAAGTTAGAATGTAATAGATAAGTATTCTCTTTTTAACTCTCTCACTCCTATAAACTCAGAATTGCAAAAAAAAAAAAATTGCTAGGTGTGAAACCCGACATACATAAATATATAACTAATTTACTTTGTTTAAAAAAAAATTTATATAATAGCTGTTCAAAAAATACAAATTATCAAATGGATTCTCCAAGTCGCCAAGAAGCCAATGTTACTCGCTGTGTCTATGGTCATACGAATAATACTAATGTCCCCAAAAAGGTAATTATAACAATAAATTGATGGAATCGGAACATTTAAATACTTTTTGTTATATATACTTTATTTTTTTCCAGATTGGTTTCTTATGGGCCTGGAATCATATGATACCAAATAAAAAATGGAAATCTCTTCTGATTAACAATTCATCTGATGGCGAATTATTTCAGTTAAAAATGCTTAAAGATTTTCGTGAATTTTGTTCAAATACCGATAATCGTTTGGTTAAATTTTGGAATCATTGTCATGATTTAAAACGGGCTTCTTTAAATAATATTGAAAATATAAATAACAATAATAATATTGATAATAAAACTTTATTAGCATAGCTTTAAATTTAAATATAACATATAAGTGAATGAATTGTTAATTTCTTTCTGGAAATTTGTAAACGTTAATATGATTTGATTTTTTAAGTACATATGTATATATCGTAGCAAAATACAAAATCACATAATTAGAAAAACGAAAAACGTTATTTTGTAGGGTCTGTTTCCAACGGCGTATCTATTTTGAAATATTAAACATAGTTTTAAGAGTAGTATTTTAAACGAAATGAACAAGGATTATAAACATTCTAACAAAGACAACCATGATTTTAAAAATAACTTCTGCAGCATTTTTTCGAACTTTTTTTCGAATGAAAACATAATAAATGTATTCACGTCAGAAATTGTAACTTTACAAGACCCTTGCAAAGTAAGTTATGCAAAATTTGTTCTACGTGGTTGTTGTGTTAACAAAAATCGATGCAAATTTTCTACTTTGCAAAGTTGCAATTTTATAAGGTTATATTCATGATTTTTTCAATTATATATATACATATATATATATTTTTTTTTTGCTTGGTATGTACCGATTTTATATAATTGTACATTTTTGAATTCTTCTAAGCAAGACAAAAAATGCTTACTGTACTAAATTATCTCTTATGTTTTAAATTATATAACAAAAAAAATTAAAAAATAACTCAAATTCAATAATCAAAATAAATCTCAAAAATTAAAATTTTTGCCAGAAAAGTAACTTTATATTGGGCCTTATTCTGTAAAACGAAACGAAAATACGTTTCCAAATTTTATATTGAAAAAAAATTGTTTCGTTTTATAGAATAAGGCTAATATAAATTTTATTTATTTATTATTTTTTTATTTATTGGAAAATATCAGTAACCTAACTTATTGGCCATAATCGCTTAAAAATTTCTACTTAATAATACATAATACAGTTAAAAAATATGCAAACAATACAAAAACTGATTTAATAAAAAAATTTAAAGAAATGATATTAGCAATAATAAAATTTGGTTTTAAATAATTAAATTAATTTTGTTAAAAAAAATTCAATTTTTTTGGCATTTTCTAAAATACTGCACCTCAAGAAGACGAGAAAGTGTAATTTTAAAAAGTTCTATAAGATCTACATTCTACATTCAGCAGTGGGGTCAAAAATGGTCTAATGAAATTTTTGAGTTACGTAATTGTAAAAATATGTGCCTATGTAATAATAATAATTCAGCAAATTTTGTTTCTTTGCAAAAATAGTTAAATTTTAATTTTCATTATATTTTTGGTAATGCAGTGAGGGAAGATTTATCGCACTGTATTATCGTATTGAAAACAAAAAAAGCAGAAATTTAAATCTAATTCGCAGTTTCAAAAAGATGAACTTTTAAAAATTACATGTTTTCTATTAGAATATACCAAAAAAATGTAAAAAATAAATGCAATTCTTTCTTTTATCGAATTGAGGTAAAAAAGAAATTTGGGAATTTGAAAGTGTTTTTTTAAAATTATGGAAGAAAAAGTCAAGCTCAAAAATGGGAGGTTTAGTTTTTGAAGAGAGAATTTATGATAATAAGCACATCCACGGCTTTGGAGAATTAAAAGAATGGACAGTTCAATATAAATCGGTTCAGTGGTTTCAGAGATCTAGACTTATGTGAAAACAAGAAAGATCTGATTTTTTTAAATTTTACGCTAATTGGTAGTACCTTTATCGATGAAAATAATGATGTGAGCGCAATTAAATATTTTGGAAGTTTAAAGACTGAAAATCCAGTTTCCTTAAGAAACTAGCATTAAAAAATTATACCGGAAAGGGACAAGAGTCTAAAACCGTAAGATTTGAAAAACACTTGTAGGGAATTTCATTGGAGTAGAGATGCGATGTCCGTTGGAATCGCTCACTTCGAAACACTTTAGAAATTCAATAAATAAACAAATTTATGTTATAAATCTTAAGGGAATACTTATAAATAATGTTCAAACAAACAGTCTTCGTTGACCTTTACATCTAAGGAGACTTGGACTCACATTTGGGAACCAATATGCTCTATAAGATTAGGAAATAGCAAGTTGTTCACCTTTCAGCCGTCTAAAAGCCGATTTTGAGTCGCTGGCTAAAATTTTTTATAAAAGCCGACGCCGACGTTAAAATTCTTCGACGCAGGTCTCTGAAAGAGAATTTGTTTTCTTTTGTAGTGTATTCATTTTCTTTTTTTATATTAAAACAAATCAAAATTTTTCCTTTTTTCTTTTTGTACATTAGTGATGGTGGTACGTTTAACAAAAAATAATAAATAATAAAAAAATGTATACATGGGACTCATACAAGTTAATTAAATTCAATTAAATAATTCTCAATTTTATTTTAAAGACATAAAAAAAATAAAATAAGACTACAACGAATTTGTATATCGAGCTATAGTTACAGCTACTTTGGACGTGTTGCTGCTCCAGTATTACTTAAAGTGGTTAATTTTCTTGCTTATAGTACAGAGAATGCAGACGATTAGCAGGTGGATTTTGGGTTATCAGGAAAATTATGTATAAAGTGAATTTAAGGCGAAACTTTTAGTAGCTGTTATAAAAAGCCTGTGTAGATGACTCGACTAATTGTAAGGGGTCAATTTACCATCCGGTAACAATTATCATTAGCCATATATGTATACAAATATCATAAATAAGCAAAGAAATCTATAGTTGAAAAATTGTTATTGTTATTTATAGATGATCGATGTTAAATGTTTATTATAACGAACGAACGAAAATCACTGCAGCTACTTGTGGTAAATTAACATTCAATTGACTCCTCTGTGTGGAGCAGAGTGTTTTACATACATATATGTATAGTATAATCATTTGACTGCCTCAATTCATATCACAAGGGCGTAAATACGAAAGCAAAAAATCCAGCACATATTTTTTAGTATAATTCAATGTCTCTCTCCTTATCCTGTATTTCGGGAAATCTTGGATTATGGCGCAATTTAATTTGTAAGTGCAACATTTTATTTCATACTAGACTTTTTTATAAGTAAACAAATTATTTTACATACATATATGTACATAAGTATTCAGTTTCAATATTAGTGTGTGTTATTTGTTATTTGTTCAAGATTTTTATCCTTTAACTAATTCCCGCAAAATAAATTAAATTTTGCGTGTCTTATGTCTATTTATTTAATCTATATGGGGCATTTTAATGATACTGGGTGGGGAAATAGAAAGTTTTCATTTATTTCATTATCAACTGTTAACAATGATGATGACCACTTTGCTGTTTAGTTTCGTTTTATGTTCTTTTGCAGACATTTATATACATATACAAATTGTGTATTTTATTATTATTTTGTTAGGTCACTTTGTTGTCCAAATCACGTAATATTGAAAATTTCATAATTCTAATATGTGTGTGTAGTTATTTTAAAACAAAAATTCTTATCATTAAAAGTAAAAGATAAGTTAATATTTAGGGTTGTGGAAATTAATTTGAATGTAATGCTTCCTTTAATTTATTCATCTATTTGTAATCATCTTTAAAAAGAACTTAAAAATATATTTTTTTAGTAACGGAATTTGTTTGAAATTTTTTATTTAAATTTTTAATAAAAACTTTGTTTAAAATATTATTTTTATTATAATTAAAAATGTTTACTATATCACTTTAATAGCTTTTAAATAATTTGTTTTGTTAATAGAAAAAAACTTACCCATTCAGCTTGACTTTGGTTATCATTTAAAAAATTTTTAAAAATTTGTTGTATGTACCTTTGTCGAAATCATTGTACTTATTGCACTGCTGAGCCAGTTCTAAATTCTAAAGAAAATAAGAAAATTTAATTTGAATTTGAAATAATTTATCAATCAATTTTTCAACTACAGATATAACACAACAAAAAGTAAATATGCCAACTCAACATCGTCGGCCGAACCCATTGATATTAGTCGAATTGACAACGACCATGTTCCTCTGTGTTCTATTAATGATGTTCAATTACGATTTCTGGTACCAGACGATTTAACAGAGGTATTAAAATTAATTTATTGCACACAAATTATAATTTATATAAAATTCTTTAACAATTATTTATAGGTACGAACATTATGTCAAGATTGGTTTCCCATCGATTATCCTTTATCCTGGTATGAGGATATAACTTCCAGTTCAAGATTTTTTTCATTAGCAGCTGTATATAATTTAGCTATTATTGGTTTAATTGTAGCAGAAATAAAACCTTATAGAAATCTAAACAAAGAGGTAAATTAATGTTAAGTTTCATAAATATCAATTAATCTAATATATACTTTTGGTAATTTTATACGTAGGATAAAGGTATTTTACCCGATAGTATGGGTAAAACAGCCGATATTGGTTATATATTGTCATTAGGTGTACATCGAAAACATCGTCGTAATGGCATAGGATCATTATTGTTAGATGCTCTCATAAATCATTTAACAACAGCCGAAAGACAGTCTGTTAAGGCAATATTTTTACATGTGTTAACCACTAATCAACCTGCCATATTATTTTATGAAAAACGAAGGTATGTAATAAACTAGAAATTAAAAAATATTTAAATTGTAATACAAAATATGTACATTTTGTTTCCTATTAGTAATTGATGCTAATATGAAAAAATGTATACCAACTTTAATTAATGTTTCATATTTTAATAGTAAATTATTTAAAATTGCATTTCTTTTCCTTTTAAATTTTCTTGCATATAATGGAAATATTTACAGATTTAACCTGCACTCTTTTCTGCCTTATTACTATCATATAAGAGGTAAAGGTCAAAGAGATGGTTTCACATATGTTACCTATATAAATGGTGGCCATCAACCCTGGACACTATTATATCCTTTTCAAATAAAACTATACAAATTGTTTGAGAATAATACATTCGCTCGAATCAAATTAATTATTTTTAAATTTTTGCTTTCCTTTTAACAATTTAACAATCAAATTCTACTTTGTTTATTTGCCTATGAGAGTTATTCATTTCCCTCTCGTAATATTCTAATGGTTGAACGTAACAAACCTTAGCCCGGGTTCACACACAGCAAGTTTTCGTGCCGCAATTTTGAGTTTATAGGAGAGGAGCAGAAGAGAATACTAAACTTTTACATTCTCTTTAACTCTCTCGTCTATAAAGTCAGAATTGCGGCAAGAAAAATTGTTGTGTGTGAACCCGGGCTTACGGTTTTCCAATCATAAAATAGAAACGGTTATACAAATCTTCATTTTGACGATTATTTTTGCATTTAGAGCATTTTTTCGAAATTTGTTTTTTATATTTTTAAATGCTATCAAAAATGAAAAACTTTTATTTCTGTTTGAAAAAATATTGTTTTTTTTTGGGTCTTTTCTGTTTCGATTATTTTATCAATTTTTATTTTTGGCGATTGTTTTTAATTGTCTGTTTTTTTTTTCATTTTATGATTTTTTTCTGTCAATGAATTTTATTATACATTAGGCGCCTTATTGTTTCTTAATAAAAACATTTTCTGATTGAAAAATTAATATTTATTCCCTAATTTGTTCTTAGTTTTAAAATTTTTTCTTTCACTATTTTTGGTTTTCAAGTGTTTTGAATTAAAAAAGTTGTATTATAGACACGTAGCAGTAGGCTTTTTTGTATAGATTTGTAAATATTTATCAAATCAACTAAGTTATATCACAAATTTTTCACAATGGTAAAAATTCAAATATTTTAATGTATAATTATAATTGTAAGAAAAAAGTACTGGTTTCTTTAACTTCTTAGCACAGATCATATAAAGCATTATGCCTCCAAATTACGAAGAACTGGTGAAGTATTTAAATGGTTTTCATCACGTATAAGACAAGTGATACGATGGATTTGCCACAAAACTGTATCACGATTTAATTTTGCCCATTAAATTATTTCAAGCTAAACACTATATTAACAACAAATGGAAGCAATAAATAGAAGGAGATATATGTATGTCTAAACAATAAATGAAACGATAACAGTTATAATATCATAAATGTAAATTTACAAATAAAAAGAATTAAAGCTAATAATAAATAATTTATTGAATAAAGTTATAAGTTAAAATAAATTATTCTTAATTAATATTTGTATGTATATGTTAAATATATGCTGTGCGTACAATTTGATTTAATCAGACGTTACGTACCTGCAGTCTTACAAATAAATATAAAAAACTGTGGTCTCTTAAACAAACCATTTAAATAACAAACAGAAATATTATGCTTCATAATATATATATTTTTTTTTAAATATTCAAAAAAACTTTATAAATTTTAAAAGCTTTATATTATTACAAATAGATTTTTCCCAAAAGTCCACAGTTTATACTTTTATCTAGTATAATTTTATAGTTTTAATGGCTTAAAGAAAACAAAACTTATTTTTAAGTACGAAGTAATATTGAAATTTAAACAAACAGCTATAAATAAAATCAGACAAGAATATATTATTCAATTTATTTACAATAACAAAAAAGTTTTGTCTTAATTTTTAAGCTTGAGGAAATGTATATGTGATTTTTGTGTTATTATAATTTTTATTATTATTTTTTGGTTAAAATTTCAATTTCATTATGTATATTAAATTGACCACATAACATTGTAACTTTATAATTGTTAATTCTATTACCTCTTTAAATATCAGTATATAATACATACACATACATATATGAATATGCAACAAAAAGTCTAGCTACCAAATAATTAAATAAATTTATTAGTTGATTTTTGTATTTTATTATTAATAATTATTATTTTTACTCAAACTAATCAGTATCAAGTCTTTTTATTTAATTTAAGTTTCAGTAAAACGTCTTGTATTGTTTAAAGTTTTAATTATATTTATTTTTTTTTTAGATCTATGTTTAGTTTTTATTACGTTCATTATTTGTTTTCCTTTTTAGAATTTCATTTAGCAAATTAAAAAAAAAATATTTTTTATAAATTATTAATAAAAAAGAATTATTAAAAAATGTTTTTAAATTATTTATTTTTTTTTAACGTTTAGGAAGGGATTCCATTATTTCTCTATTTAGATATACATATGTACATGTTCACTTTTTAATTGACCCACTTTCACCTACATATTTTTTTGATCCTTCGATCCGGTTTCGAGATGTTTTGCAGTCAATTTGAATTAACTCTTAAGTATAAGAGTATAGGTTAGGTTCTTTAGGTTGCCGTCAAATAAAACAGATTAGAGATCATTTGGGTTCTGAGAGGTCCCTTTGTGCTACCTGTAAAAAGAAGAAAAAAAAAGATAGACAGAGGATGTGGAAAGTTTAGATTAGAGGAAAAGAAACATAAATGCAGAGTAAGTGTGAAGAAGTAGTATAGCGAGAGAGAGAGGGGGAGGAATGATAGTAGTTGCATACAGAAATCGCGATCGAAGATTTTCCAGTATAAGAAATTTAAAATACATTTACCCAATTCACAACCCCGTTATCGTATTATTTGTACAGTTTTATAGTAAAAAAATAATACTTTTTAAAAAAATAATAAACCTTATGAATATGTGTGTTATTTTCGAATGAATTGTTTTATTATTATTTTGAAAAATTTAAAATTATTTTATTTTATTATTTTTTTAATAGGAAATGTTGGATAAAATCTTGATTTGTTAAAGTGAGGATTCTTCCATTAAACTTGCGCACAAATTTTAAATATAATATGATCTAATTGGTCATCGGTAGCATACTTATAAGGAAGTTTTGGAGAAACTGTACTTAAATTTTTTATTTGTTTTTAATTCTGTTAAAATTTTGGTGAAAAATTTAGTAAAAAAAATAGGGCTGTAATGAAAAATAAGGTTTTAGTGAAAAATTTGATTTTTTGCGAAAAATAAGGTTTTAGTAAAAAATTATATTTCTTATGAGAAATTTGATTTTTTTGTGATATATAGTGACAAATTTCTTGTGAAAATTGTATTCTTTAGAATGGATCGTGTAATTTAATTATCCTTAATTCTTTTTTTAATTATTTAGTTTAATATATATTTTTTTTGTTATAATTTATTACAAATTCTTTATAGATAATTGGTAGAATAATTTTAAATTGAAATATGTAACCGCTTATGACCCAGAGGTAGGGTTGCCAGTTGGGCTGGATTCGGCTGGATTGTCCAGTTTTTCTGAGCTTGTCCAATGTCCAGTCAAAATACAATTTGTCCAGCTAAATAAAATAAGAGTTTTAATCCCGAATACTTGATTTTAATCTTTAATAATTATTAATTCAAACTGAAAAACAAAAATTATAACCGAAATTTCTTTAATTTTTTAATATTATTTATTTATTCATTTATTTATTTATTTATTTATTTATTGGATTGGAAATATAGTTGTATTTGCTTTATTTTTTGGGAAGTAAATACAAGTAAAGTAATTACACAATACCTTCAGATTTGAATGTTTATCATTATTCGAATGTATCGGAAGAAGTCCAACTCTGTATAAATAATTTTTGCATAACTCTTTGACAGCGTCAGATATTGAATAAATATCATAATTAGGTAAAAAGCTGAGTGATATATTCTATAATTATTAAATATATTCAAAAATTATATTTTCTTTTTAATAAAACGTTTTTTTTTTATCGGTTACGAAGTTTAAAATTGAAAAATACAATTAAATCTTAATATTTCCAAAAAAAAAAAAAATACAATTAAATCTTAATATGTAAAATTTTAAAATAGCATATTCCTAACAAAAAATATTTGTTTAATAAATGTCCAGACTTTTTACCAAAATCCAGCTTTCTTATCCGGTATGTCCAGCTTTTTATGAATCTGAATCTGGTAACCCTACCCAGATGAAAGGTTATTAAATATTGATAATAAAAATAAATAAAAAAAAAAATTTTAAAAAATGTTTAGAATAGAATTATTTTTTACAAATAATATCAAAGGCTGAATTAAATAAACTTAAAAGTTTATTATCAAAAATTCGATATATAGTGAAAAATAGACTTTTAGTGAAAATTAAATTTTTGTGAAGAATAATTAGATTTTTAATGAAAAACTAGATTTTTTGTGAAAAAAATTATTTTTAGTGAAAAATTTGATATTTGTGAAGATTTAATTTATAAAAAAAATTTAATTTTATCGAAATATGTAAAATTTTAGTTAAAAATCTAGTTTTTTAGTTAGCTTATTGAAAAAATTGTGTTTTTGGTGAAACATTTTGCAATATATTTTAATAAATTTAAAATTTTTTAACAGAATTCATAAACATTGGTTTAATGTTATAATGTTATTTTAAATTTTCATATACATATATAATTAAAAAAAAAATAAAATGTTTTTTTTTTTTTTTAAATAACATATAACACAATAACTTAAATAATATACTTTGTGATTGGGTAATTTACAACAATACCATTTATTATTAAAGATTCAAATTTTCAACAATAATATAAATTTTGACTGTATTCCGTTTTTTTTACAGAATATCGTTTTTTTTTTTCGCTGAAAATTAGATTTTCCACTAAAAATTAATTTTACCTAAATATCATTACATACATACATATTACTTAAAAATTGATTCCTTATGAATCTTCTTCATAGTATTCTGTTAAACAGAACATTTGTTTGGAGACTAGGTGTTATAATAGGTGTTATAATATTATCAATTTCAGTATATTTTGGCGTTATACTAAAATAGTCATATTTACCAAATTCGATTAAATTATCTTTAAAAGTACGACTTGATCTTTGTGCATAGACGTCAGGCATTATTTAAGGCGGACAAACATGGGTAATTTTAAGCCATTTAAAATTTTATTTTTTTAATTAAGTGTAATTTTAATTCATTTAAAAATAACACTCATGTTTTCTCACAAATTTCATACATGTAAAAGATATTAAAAAAATATAACTTAATATAGTTAAAGGTTAAACTGAAATTAATTCTGTAAGATTAAACAGATAAATTAATATTATCCTGTATGAAATTTGTTTTATCTCTTATAATACCTCATTTACATTTGCCTAATGTTTTTTTTATTTCTAATAAATCGGTTCAAAATCTACTTGGAGCACAAATTTCGGCCTTTCCCGATCTGTATTATTAGACTAAAGCTTTCCAGAATGGTATTGAATAAATTCACATATTCCCGGAGGAAATTTAAATACCCACCGAATTTTGATAAAAAATTTTAGTCATTTTTTGTTCCTAAAGAAATTATCAAGTTAAATATTTTTAAATCGTCTATAACTACTGCCTTTAAAAAAAATACTTAACTTTAATGATTGATTCGGTACTTATAATTTGTTGGGGCCATAGATTTTACTCAAATTTTAGGATTCTAGGAATTTAAGATCGTAGGTAATTCCACACTGAAAAATTACTATTTGCGTTTGAGGCGATTGTGCCGTTATTGGGACAATGCTAAAGGATATTATTATTCTATATGTTTATAACTTAATATATTTGAAATGATATGTTATCAGAAATTTTATTGTTATGAATAAAATTTTGTAGAAATGTTAAACAATTTCACGTAAATATTCTTGACCTTATTTTTTGTCTTTAACTGTTAACTTTAAGAATATTAAAAATTCCGTTTTTTTTAATGTGCTGACTTGAATTTGATTACAGTGCACTCACGAGAACGTGAACGTCTCAGAATTGTAAACTCATAGTATAATAACAAAGTACTCGTACATCTACAAAAACAACAATTCCTTGTATTTTGNNAATAAAAGAGAGGAAGACTAAAATACTCACGAAAAATTTTACATGGGAATACAAAAACAATTTGACAGTAACGCGTGGTGTATCAATGAAAAAATTGTAAAACAGCTGTTCTTACGAGTATACTTTCTAATTATACTATGTGTAAATTCTGAGACTCGTAAGAGCAGCTGTTTTACAATTTTTTTCAAATTGTTTTTGTATTCCTATGTAAATCTTTTTCGTGAGTATTTTACTCTTCCTCTCCTTTATTCTCTCATTTTCTGTTCATATCATNNTTCTGTTCATATCATTTTGACATTGTGTGCAGTAGTTTTACACTAACAAAATACAAGAAATTGTTGTTTTTGTAGATGTGCGTATACTTTATAATTATGCTATGGGTGTATATCCATAGTATAATTAGAAAGTATACTCGTAAGAACAGCTGTTTTACAATTTTTCATTGATACACATCGCGTTACTATCAAATTGTTTTTGTATTCCCATGTAAATTTTTTTCGTGAGTATTTTAGGCTTCCTCTCTCTTATTCTCTTATTTTCTATTCATAGCATTTTGACAATGTGGGCAGTAGTTTTTACACTAACAAAATACAAGGAATTATTGTTTTTATAGATGTGCGAGTACTTTGTAATTATACTATGGAAATAAGAAATTGTTATGTTTACGTTTCAGTCGATTTTGAGTCGCCGCCAACAATTTTCAGATAAGCCGCCGTTGCCGACGCTAAAATCGTTCGGCGCAAGTCTCTGGTTGGAGAGAGTTATAATAACCGGTTATTTGTAAAATATTTAGAATGTCAAAATCTATATTAAAAAAAGCAAATATTTTTCCTTTACCGCTTATTTTAATGTCAAATTTCATTTATGTGAATAAGAAACCCTATCTGTCTTTTACAGCTGTTGTTTGGCAGAAATTTTCACATTTTTCTTAATTTAGTGATTGGTAGTATGTAAAGTCAAGTGGTTCTTTTCTTGCAAAATTTCGGAATTAAGGATTCCTATCAGTCGTTAAATAAGAAAAATATGTTAAATTTAACCATTAATTAACTAACTTTCCGCATGGTAAAAGTAAATAAAAATATGAACGGATATCATTCGCTCAATAAATAAGATTTTGCAATAAATTTGAATAAAACATAAAAGTGTACATAAAGAAAATTGAAAAGAAATTTTGTAAATAATTCAATTAAAAGGGTAAAGTGAAATAAACAACAAATAGAAGCGAAAGAAATTAGTAGAAAAAAGTAAAATAATTAAAAACGGGTATCCATATAAAATCAATAAATTATGTTAAAATTGCCTATAATTTTAATAATTCTACTATATGCACACCACGCACTATGTTTGTGGGGTAAGTTTTTCCTTCAACATTTTTATTTATTTTATCTATTTTTGCTATTATACAATCAATGTGACAGATAGGAAAATGCTTAGAAAAATTATTGAATAATTGCTGATATAATTTAGAAACTGTGTAAAATTTTAAAAATGCATTTGTTAGAAGAATTAGAAATCTCTAACATTATTGTACTTTCTATGCCATTAATTATTATGTCTGGTGAATTTACAAACGTATGTACATACATACACACATTATATTTATGCTCATGTGAGATTTCAACTTTTCCTTAATAATAACAAACAATTCATTTATTTACATTCATTTATTTATTTCCAATAAAAAAAAACGTTTTACTTATTTATAAACTTATGTAATCAAGTACATATGTATATGCTTAGACATAAGTATGTATATATGTATGTACATATATACTATTTTATATATTATTTTTTTAAGTTCTTATACAAAATATTTAAAAATGTTTAGCCAAAGTCATTGGTTGATAAAAAATAAGCCAAAACCAACCACAATAATAAAAAAACTATATCTATGTATGTACACATAAACAAACATACAATATATACTAAAAATATAGTAATACTTATTAAAATTAGCGTTGTCGTGCAAGGTATTTTGCATACGTTGAAATATTTTTTAATAGAACCAATACGAAATAATTTATTCTTTAAAATATATATATATGAAATAATTTTGGAAAAACAAAAACAAATGTGTTATGTATTTATCATCACCGCTTTAAATCAAAAAATATATTTTTTAATAAGGGAGTCCTCCACATTGTCCTCGTGATATAATAACTGTTTACTATTGTATGTTTATATACATTTATTAGTGTTGCCATTTTATTACATTTTCTATAAGTTACAACTGTCAAGAATTACTAGAATTACAATACAAATGGAATTTTATGAACACATTTGTTACCCTCTTAACAAAGTTATATTTTCCCTTACATAATGAACACCAATAACTACATTCATTATTTTGTGATATGCTGTCACCACCATAGGGAGTTGGGGCATTATGTGTTTGTGCAAATATTTTAAATCTTACTACAACCACCTTAAAGTATACCGTTCGATTTAGAATCACTTTCTGAGTCGATTTCACTATGTCCGTCTGGTTGGCTAGCTGGCGGTCCATGTAAAGCTTCTGCATGGTACATATGATTTATTGTGCAAAAGGACGAAGACCATTGATTTTGGTCATGATCAGCTTATTATTTCACATAGCCCCATATAAATGTTCACCCGAAGTAGAGTTTTAACACTCAAAATTACCTTAAAAATTTAAATATTTTAATGACATTTAACACGAATTTCATGAAGATCGTTCCATAATTTACCATAGCTCCCCTATAAACCCCTTATTCCAAAAACACTTTAACATACATAAATACCATAAAAATATTAATATCAATTTAATATTCGACACAAGTAATATTTTTATAAGTACAAAATTTCATGAAGATAGGTCCATTATTGACAATAGCTAATTTGTATTCATAAATTACCCCCCACCTATAGAGTAAAGTTGAATACTATATTTATCCGACTTGGTAGAACTTCATAATTCAACTAATTCACTAAGAAATCTTTAAATTTTAATTTATAAAAATAATAATATAAATTTATTTTCTATTTAATTTTGCTGATATATATTTTTTAGGGTTCATTTTGAAAAGAAAAATTTCTTTTGATATTTTAATATCATACCTTTTTAATTTTTTTTTTTTTTGACTGGTGTATGGTGTATTTAGTTTTTTTTTAATTCCAACTCCTTCCCCTACATATATGTGCGACACCCTAATTAGAACACGATGAAAAAAAAATGAAAATGAAAAAATGATGATATATGCTACTATTTTTACTGCGCCAATAACATTCTAAAAAATTATGATATCCCAAAATCAAAATTTTCAAATTTACCATAATATTCCTTGATATTTAAATATTCTTCAGGTTAACTCCAAACTAGGGTTTTATAGTTTGAACAGTCTTTTCGATTTTATTTAATTTTTGAATAGTCGATTTTTCGAATATTTCAATTCTTAAAATTTTTTTTAGTTTTGAAATAGTCGACTTTTCGACTTTTCTTATTTTTCGGACTATTATCGACTTTTTCCGACTATTTTCGACTTTTCGATTTTTTCCGATTTTTCGATTCTTTCAACTATTTTTTTCAACATTTCGATTTTTCGACTATTTTTGAATTTTTCTGATTTTTCCGACTTTTCGATTTTTTCCGACTATTTTCGACTATCTGGCAACGATTTTTCGACAATTTTTAAACCAAAGAGTCGATTTTGACTTTATCCAAAAAAAAGTCGATTGTTCGATTATTTGTTGATTTGATAAGCCATCTCTTTTGGGTTAGGAATTATTTACAAAAAATTAATTCAAAGAGATTTTTTAATGAAAATTTAAAACTTAATTTAATTTCCTTTTAACTTAAGCTTTTATTCTGTTATTTTTTTATTGGTGTGCAATATCTGTACCTTTTAAGATATTGCACACCAATATTATATAATTTTCATAAGTCTAATTTTAACCTTTGAACTTTCGAATTTAACTGACTAACTTTTTGGATATAATGATTTGATTTGAATATGACTTTCTTCAACCTGTGAAGTTTATTATGAAATACCTATTATGTTTAAAAGATATTTTCAAATAAATGAGTTTTTGATCTTTTTAGTTCTTAATATTTCTAGCGGGAAGAAAAATGAATCAATATCTGTATTGAATTTCATAGACATTGGAGTTTTCAAGTCCGATATCTGTCCATCACTATATATTTTAATCATTTTTGAAATCTATAGACGTGTGTTAGATATATGAAATTGAAATTTTTCCTCTTCATCTAAATATTACACGACTTTTTAAGAAATTCTTAAATAAAAAATGTACCTTATTTTCATATAAAGTGATGATTTATACAAAAGCTATGTACATACATATCTAAACGGAATTAAAGTCTATTAATAAAACTAACTAAACTTGTTAAGCTTTGGGAAATTTTGTTTAATATAATACCCTATAACTAAAATTCTGCTTAACTGCAAATTTACATTTTAAATTCAAATCACATTATCAAAAATACTTCATATAAACAATATTAAATTACCTGTATTATACATAAATATACCTATTTATTTTCAAATATTTTCTTCTTAACTTCTATAAAATATTTTCGTAAATTCTATACTATTTATATTCGTCATATTGACCCTTATCTCTAATATCATTCACGGTATATTAGTTGGCGCAGTAAATTTTGTTTCTTATCAGCAAATGAAGTAGTATTTTCTAATTTAAAACTTTTTCTATTATTATGTTAAGTTTGAAATGCTTTAAATGAATGTTTAGAATTACTTCTATATATTATATTTGACAATTTTAAGAGAAGGGTATTTAACCATCAATATGACATAAATAACATTTGTCAATAAAAGTGTAAAATTTTAACACGTACAAATTGTCTATTTATTAAAAGTTATTATAAGATAAGTTCTTGACAATCAACTTGCGTCTCCAGACAATTTTATAAATTATTGAATTAAATTGGGTTAATGCATTTCTTTTTTTTTTATATTTTTATTAATCGAAGTCAATATTTTTATATTAAAAATAAGTAAGCAATATATTTTTATTATGTTCTTTATCAATACCAATATGTAGAATGCACATATTATGTTAAAGTTGAAGTTCAAATGTCAGTACAATGTACTGAAATCTTGAATTGGTGGGATTTTTTTGTCTTAAAGTTTTATTTATTTTAAAAATATTGAAAAGACGAGCAAACAACTCGTTCAGTAAATACCTGACCTACTTAACGTTTTATATGCAGGAAATAATGATTTTTTATACATATTCTAAGATTTTTGGGATAATAACATCTTATAATAATCATTAACCAAAATTCCTTAATATTTAACATTATTAAACTTTTCTTTGAACTTTAGTGCCTTATTCATAATAAATTTTTAAAATTTATAAACAATTTGTTTTTTTTTTTTTTATTAGGAATAAGGCAGTTAGTCTTTAAGGTTAATAAAGGATTGTCTTTCAGTTAATAAATAATTCACTATCTCTTCAAATTGTTTCACAAATCAAGTGGTTTAACGTCTAGGGCCTTCAAAGGCCTTCTATCATTTTTGTTTTTAAAATTGCCTTAAAAGGCTAAAATTATTTTAATTTTGATTTTATTTATAAGAATTGACCTTTTTCTCACCTCCTGGCAACACTGCTCACAAAAAAAATCAAAAGGTAGGATAAATTTTAAAAAAATTGAAAATAGTCGAAAAGTCAACTATTCCAAAATGAAAGAAAGTCGAAAAATTGACTTTCGAATAATCGAACAAAATCGACTTTTTATTAGAAAAAGTCGAAATTGACTATTTGGTTTGAAAACTGTCTAGAAATCGACTTTTTTTTTGTTGCCAGGAAGTCGATAATAGTCGGAAAAAATCGAAAAGGCATTAGGGCAACAAACACAACTTTAAAAATGTGGGTCTGTCAAAAGTAAATGTTATAGATAAAAGATAGTGTTGCCTGGCCTTCTACTCCAGATAATTTAAAACTATATTCAAGTAAATATAAAACTGAAATAAAATTTAAGTTACGATTTTATTTCCTACATACATTCATTCAAAACTTGATTGATTAAATTAATTTTTTAATTGAACAATTATTATTGTTTTTAAGTTTTTTACAGTTTTTAGTAATTGGTGAGACGTGCAGATTTAAACAAGTTTTTAGTTAAACAAATTATCTTCTAACATATTTCTTAATTGGTGCATTATTTTTAAAATATTTTTTTTTTTTTTTTCATTTATATTTAAAAACAACATAATTAAACTGCAATATAAGTTGCTTTAACAGCATTTATTCAAATAAATAGAATTTTCAAAAACTGCAGTCGTTTTATTTTTATTAATACGCAAAATATTTGCTGAATATTAAGTTTATATGTATATTTTTAGGTTTTATACAAATTTTAGCCGGCTTCTTAAGTTTTTAAATATTTATACGTATTCAAATACGTACTAATATATATTTAAATGTGGTGAAACCAGTTATAATGTTTACGTAGTAATATTATCTTGTGATTGTTGTCACAATAATTACGAGTTTTTTAGTCTAATGTGTTTTCAATTAAATCTGTTGACACTCGAGCATGTGTGTTTAGAAATGTTACTACGTCAGTTCTAATAACCATTTTGCCTTTGGTCGTCCAATGTTTATTTTAACATAGATGAATGAGGTGATTTGAAGAATTTGTCTATAGAAGTGGAAGGAAAGTGAAAATTTTTTTTTTTTTTATTAAACAATTATATTGTTGTGCTGAATTAGGCCCTTAGAGTTGGACTTCTAGTTGTTTTCTATGCACTAAGCGTTTCCCAAAATCCTTACTGTCCGTGTTGCCATTGTTACAAAATAAATACAAAATTTTGTTTTCTATTTTTTGTTTGTAAAGTTTGAAAGAGGATGAAAATTTATTTTTATACATCTAGGCTAAATATCAAGCTCTAACCTTGAAAAGCAAATTTTAGAATAATTTCAAAATCATTAAAAGAAAAACGACATCTAATATATATTGCGCAAAAATTATTGTAAATTTGTTTTAATTTTCGTGAATTTAAAATTTTTTGGACATTTTGAAAAACGTAAAACAACATAAATTCAAAAATATTTTATGAAAATAAAAATATTCATCATCAATATATAAGACGATTTTTAAGTATGTAATAACCCAAAAATATTGTTTGTGGGTCATTTTTTAAAGTTTATAACGTTTTGTTGCCTCCAGTAAATTTATGTAATGTTACGTTGTTTGCATTTTTGGTATCGAAGTACTGTTTAAATTTTAGATAATTTTTTATAAAATTCGGCAGCTATCAAAATTTTGAACTTTGAAAAATGTTTATTTATATAAGAAAACTAAAAAAGTTTTATGTTTTTTCTTAAAATTTTGCCCCACTTTTGCATATTTATGTTAATATTTCAACATTTCTAATATTATATTTTTATAACTAAAAAACATTCTGGCAACACTAAAAACTGTATGTATTTTAAAATGTAAACAAATATAAATTGAGCGCGTGGCTGTCGTAACTATAAACAATATACTATTAATGTTTATTTAAATTTGAAGACGTTTCTAAGCAGCTTTAACGAAGCTTTTGACACACTTCTTGGGATACATTTTTTCTTGCCAGTATTGCCATTTAAATGCATAGAAAACTTTAACATTTCATTCGAATTTTAACTAATAAATTAGTTAATATTATTTAAAAATCATAATTTTTGCTCTTAACAAACTTTAAAGTTAATTATATGTAAATAAAATCGTTTAAATAGTTTTTAAATTTATTTCCTTAAAACACATTAATAACGGAAATTGTGGTAGAAAAATTAAATTTTTGTTTATCAAAATGATCAAAAAACGTCAAACCCATACATGTTGCATTTTTTCTGCTGTACGGCATTCATTCATTGTACATGTATTATGAAAATTGTATATTTTGTGAGCAAAGCTTTCAGCACATGGTATTTTGGTCTACGTGACCAAGTAGAAAGCGATAATGGCGTTGAATGGATTGTGGAGATACTTTACTACCACCGGCTATGCCGGTTTGTGTTAGATACAAATGTGCAAAATTTAAAAAGTGTAATAAAATGAAAGACAACAAAACAACAAGAAATTAGAGTGTGTGTAAGTTTCAAATGTCAGAGACCGCGCAGTTGTAAGCAAATATTTTTTGTCATACAATATGTATTTGTATACAATATGTATAAAATTTTTTATTGAGATTTGTTTTTTTTTTTGTATACTCTTAATTGTTTATATATATATTTTTTTTTGTTTTAATTGTGTACTCCAATACTGATAAATAAATTGTATGCACATAAGAAATATTTTTGTTATAGGAGTTATCGAAGTTAAATGAATAGATGATTTTAAAGAATTTATGGCAATTTATTGATTTTTTATCACTTAAAAAAAATGCAACTAATTTTTGCGCAATTTACTGCCGGCATTAAGTTGCAACTTTGTATCAATTTGAAATAACACACTAACTTATGATGGTTGCTCACAGCAGTGATATCCCAGCGGTAAAATTTGCGAGGCCTCTACCGAGCAGGCCTCCTGCAAGGCCTTTTTTCAGATGCAGTTGCTCATGCTAACATGTCTTCTCTAATAAGGCCTTCGTGAATGCCTCATCCCTGCCTACTAAAAGATCCAACAGACCTTCCAACTTCGCTTCTCTT
>MINK01171929.1:0-39338 GCA_001735545.1 Phormia regina
TTGCATTAAAAGTCCACGACTTAATAAAAATGTTTGGTAATTGTTTGTTCCTTACTTCTTTTTTAAATCGTCTATAACTACAGCGTTTTAAGACTTTAATTAATGATTTTCAAATAAATATACTTGACCCTATTTTTTGCCCGTAACTGATTGTATTTTTTAAGAATGCTGATTTGAATTATATATACATATTGAGTTTTAATATTTGAAATTTTGGCATAATAAAACTGTCTGTATTTCGTTATAAAGTAATATCTTAACCTTATATATTAAACTAAGATTAAATATCTACCATTTGTATTTTAGAAGTTGTAAGCAACTAAAATTGTACAACTTAGTGTAGTTTTTAATTTAAAAAAAAAAAAAAAAAAAAAAAAAAAAAAAAACGTCATATTTTTCGACTGGAAATTTTATTATGTTCTTTCAACCGGCTGAGCCGATTTTAGCCGCCGCCGCTAAAAACGTTCGGCGCAGGTCTCTGCTTTCCGCCACACAAAAAAGTTTCTTTTGCATCTTGTCATTCTTAAACTTTCAATTGCGTGAGACGGTCGTGCAAAAGCGTAGTCGCGTGTTTGATCCTAACTTTAAGTAAAATATATTTTTAACACTTAAAACCGTTAATAATTAAAGGT
Organism: Phormia regina; assembly: GCA_001735545.1. Classification (NCBI taxonomy): domain Eukaryota; kingdom Metazoa; phylum Arthropoda; class Insecta; order Diptera; family Calliphoridae; genus Phormia; species Phormia regina. The sequence goes on from MINK01171929.1 coordinate 633, forward strand.
GAGTGTACAATACAAATAAAAATAATTAAAAGCTTTTAATAAATTGTTTAAGAATTAAAATTTGAAACATTCTAATTGTTTTGTATACGAAGCCAATATTACATATTAAATTTGCAATTATGAAATATTTATTACTTGTGAAATGCTGAATGTTAAAGTTCATTAAAGTACTTAGTTAAAACTTTTTGTTAATGATAGAAATTTTTAGAATTCTATCGAAAATCAGTATTTTTTAATAAGTATAGTTTCTGTGTTTGTATGTGTATTTTTTATGTATGTACATATATATTTTGCATTGTCATGATTTCACCGAAGAAGGGAAGAAGATTATATTTGAGACCGCTTAGCCCCCTTCGATTCCCTTTTTTGTTTTTTTTTTTTTTGCAACAACATTGTCTATTATTTCCGCAATCATGTTTTTTTTTCTAAGTTCTTTTGTATATAATTTATTTCAAAATCAAAAACCAACCCGTTGTCTCCCTAAATAAAAAAAAAAAACTGGTTTTTATATTATTATAAAACATGGTTGGGAAAAAGTTATTTTTTTGGGATTTCTTTTGTTTTATTCATTTTTATTTCGTAATATTGCCTCATGAGAAGAGATGATGAAACATCAAAGGAAAAAAAATAAATCTTGTATAACTATTCTTTAAAACCAATTTAATGATAACATATATGTACATGAAATTTTACATTTATAAAAAATTCCATAATTCAATTTATTGTTTGATAAGCATTATATGACGTGCAAAATGCCTTTAATGCGAATTTAGAAATAAATGAAAATACAGAAAAAAATCAATTACACGGATTGAATATAAAAATGAATTACTACTTTCAAATTATGTTTAATATATTCAATAACTAATAAATTTGAAAAGTTAAAAAAGGACCTGAAATATATCAAGCCGGACTAAGGTCGCCTATTATCCGGATGAACGGTTTTTTAATAAATTTTGAAGAAGCTTTGTTATACTTCCTAAATTCGCAATAATAAGGATTCAGTTTTTAGTTTTCAATTCTGCACAAATATGTCCTTTACCACAGAAATGTATCCGTCGATTTTTGCCGATACAAGTTAAATTACACTTCGTAACAGTTGAAGTCAATTATTTGTGTTGACCCTTCGGTAGTCGACCCTGCAAAGAAGTACATGTAGTCCATGATGTGCCAATATACTGCCTACTTGTGACTAGTGGTACCCTAATGTAGTCTGTGAGGTAACACTTGTATACAACTGCAATAGTCTAAAGAAAATAACAATTAGTCTAAACGAAGCACATGTTAATTTATTGATGTAATAAAATAATCTGAAAGTTATCTTTCTGAATAATCGAATTAATACTATTTTTATTCACGTCACTTAATATGCAAATTATTTTTTAATTAATTTTTTTAACCTTTTTTTAATTTTAGAAAAGATGCCCCAATTGCAAAAGCCTGCACCTCAATTCAAAGGAACCGCCGTCGTCAACGGAGCTTTCAAGGAAATTTCCTTGGCTGACTACAAAGGCAAATATGTTGTATTGTTCTTCTATCCCTTAGACTTTACTTTTGTTTGCCCAACTGAAATTGTTGCTTTCTCTGATCGTGCTGCCGAATTCCGCAACATTGGCTGTGAAGTGATTGCCTGCTCAACTGACAGTCAATACACTCACTTGGCCTGGATCAATACACCACGCAAACAAGGTGGTTTGGGTGAAATGGACATTCCCTTGTTAGCCGACAAGTCCATGAAAATCGCTCGTGATTATGGTGTATTGGATGAAGAAACTGGTATTCCCTTCCGTGGTCTTTTCATCATTGACAAAAACCAAAACTTACGTCAAATGACCGTCAACGATTTACCCGTTGGCCGTAGTGTCGATGAAACTCTACGCTTAGTACAGGCCTTTCAATTCACCGACGAACACGGTGAAGTCTGCCCAGCCAACTGGAAGCCCGGACAAAAAACCATGGTCGCCGATCCCAAAAAATCTAAGGAATATTTTGCTGCCGCTTCATAAATGCTGTTGTAATAATCGTGTTTATGATGAACAACATCTACATTAAACAGCAGTAATATTTTATAGGAAAATGTTTTAACTCTGGCAGTCAATACATTTGATTTTTTATTACATCAATTTTTTTCTACTCTTTCGAATTATTACAACATATTTATACTAAAAATAATTATATAAAACATTTCTATAAAAAAATATATATTTTATAATTATTTCAAAATAAATATATGTATCAGAGCTATTAGAGGCCCTTAACAAAGTTACATACAATATATTAACTTTGTTTAGGTTTTGAAATTTATATGAATTTACTACTATAAATTATTTGTTCATGTTGCTGTCCCAATAATCCACAATAAAATATCCTAAAAGCAAAAAAAAAATGCATAACATGAAATTTACATAAATTGTATTTGTGTCTTTTTTTTTAAAGTTGCAAACAAATCCTACAACAAATAAAAAGTATTTAAAACCAATAAGAAAACATGTGTTTTTTTAATCTATTTAATTGCATTCTTTTATAATATTCTGGAATAATTGACTTTGAACTTTTTTATTGTTAACAAGTTTTTGCAAAAATTTTACTGCTGATAGCGTATGCCGAACATGGAACTCTTTATCAATTAATACCTCTTTGGAAGATAAAATTAAAAATTGTTGTTTCATAAATGTCGGCAATTATGCACACGTTTCTTATTATGATAATGTGAAAAATTTAAAAGAGTAAATTCAAACGGTAGTTAAGATTGTTTCTAAGTATATATTTTTAATTTCTAAACAGGTTTACTTATTTCTTAATTGTTTGTAATGTTTTATATATTTTTAATGTATGTCCGGTATAATAGTTGTATTATTTTTATTCATAAATATTAAATTGTTTAGAAATTCTGCACACTAATCTTTTATGACGTGTCTGCTTCCATAGAGAAATATTTTTAAATTCAAACAAAATAATACGTGAGTTCTCGTTTTTTATCTTTAACATAACTTTTCGTCTACAAAGTATACTATTATAAAGTATCATCTAAATACAAAATAATCTAGCAGTTAATTAATATAAATTACTAGCTTTATTATATATAATATAAAATGAGAATCATTTGCATTTACAATTGTTTTGCTTATGGTTTATTCATTTACACGATCAGCTGCACTCTATTCACTTTTATTTTTCATTCTTACGAGAATGACACACAGACCCACAAGCCAGAGCAACACATTTAATGCAGTTGCGATTATAATTTCCTTATTCCATAAAAATATCAACAAATAACTTTCAATGTTAAGTGCAGTGTGAATGAATATTGCGCTCATAATAAAACACCTGAGAAAAAGCTTGTTCATTCACGTAAGTTGTGTGACAATATTCATCTATGAAGTGGTGGTAGTGGTCAACACCATTTCAAGAAACTTGAAATATACATTGATTTTTCATTCGTTTTATTTTTAATATTAATAGAATGTTATTTGCTTACATTATATTCAATTAAAAATAAAACAAATGAAAAATCAATGTTTATTTCAACACATGTCAATAAAAAAGGTACTCCATAATTTTTTTTTTTTAATAAAACATTTTCAAATATTTATCTAAAAATTTATATAATAAAACATTTAACAAAATAATTAGAATTTAAGAAAAAATCTTGTTAAAAATCTTTTTTGGAGCACTCTAATAAATATACATAAGGTGCGCGTCAAAGATATAAGGTAACTTTTTTTGCACAGTGTATTAAAAATTACAAGAGGTATTTGACGATACTGCTATGTAAAATACTTATATATATATATATATATATATATATATATATATATATATATATATATATATATATATTCTGCCAATGATGCAGTATGTTGGGACCGATGAAAATACGTGTAAATTAAAAACGCTTTAAACAAGGTTCAAGGTTAATATAAATTTATATTTCGGATCAGAATTCATATATATCGCGCAAATTAAAGCACTAAATAAATGAAAAATTTTAATAAATAAAATTGTTTATTTTTTGTTGTTTCTAAAGATTTTTCTATATTTGAACACATAGGAACTTTGGTATCGATTTTCATATCATTATTTATTTAAAATGTGATGGAAATGCTTCAGAGGATTTAAGACCAACGGATGAAGATTTTTCTTGAATTAATAATTTTTGTAAAAATGCCATTGATAGTTTAAAATAGCTTTCAATTTGTTCGAAGCAATCACAATTGAACAAAATTGAAAACTTTTTGTTCAATCTGCATTTATAGTTCTGCATTTCGCGCATTTTAAGGTTTGGCATTATTTAAAGTTCGCGTTAACTAAAAACGCGTATTTCAAGAAATCGTCACTATTATTGAACCGTGTTAAAGGAAATATCGTAAATGGAATATCAAGTGTAAATCGAGTGTAATCTATATGTGTATGTACGTTATAACGATATCATTAGCTGGATTTATTATTAGATATAATTGTTTTAATAGTTATTGTTTTTGTAAAAGAATGAAGTTATTTTTGTCTCCTTATTGAGATCTCAGACAATGAACTACACATATTAGAGTATAATAGCAATATGTACATCAGAAGGTAGTTATGGCTTTCATCATGCAAGATAGGGGAAGACGACATTTCTCAAGTAAATTTATAATCTCAAGTAACAACAAACTGATTTGGAAAAAAGTAAAAATAATAAAAACAAAACGAAGAAAATTAAGTATCGAATGAAATACGTAAACAAAAAAACGCTGAATGTGCACAAAACTAAAATAAGGATAAATATAAAATAAAAATTAATAATGCAACGTACAAGTAAATACAATTTATTGAAAATTATTCGCGTCAAAATTTTAAATTGTAACCAATGCATTTAATATTATCTCACATTTTATATTATTGTGGAAAAGGCAGCAAATGGGTGGGAAATATGAACATGTGTGTATAAGAAGGCTGTAATTATTTATTTGATGTACATACATATATAAACATAATACAAACCTATTTAATAAAAAAAATCAAAACATATGCTTTTTTATGACATATAAATAAGTTGTGAATATTTAATTATTTTTTCCTAAACCTAAATAAAAAAATATTTGAAAAATTACAAGTTTATTTGATTTCGCTGGATTTAGAACGCATACATATATAAATACCTAATATAAAGATAACAAATATACGTTAGAATGGAATACTCATATCAAACACAATTTTTAACAATAGATTTATATCAATCTAATTATTTTATACAAGTAATTACTGATTGAAATTATTTTAACATTCCAATCAAAATGTCATTAAATTTGCTAAATATGTATAAGAAATATTGTCTGAATTCTGGGCAATATATTGGAAAATTTATAAATAATATTGAATTAAGGGAATTCCTTAAAATAAATACTTAAAAATTTTTAATATTACTTTATTAAAACTGAATCAATAAATTAACAAATAGATAAAGCAGTCAGCCATGTTTATTAACACGGCACATTTAAATTATTTATTCATGCAAAAATACAATCATTACGAATGTTAAAATAGAAATAACAAATTAATACAATTGTTTTGATAATATTATTAACTGTGCGAATAAGTTCTAAATAATGTACTACAAGTACTACATAATATTTCGTTCTAAACATCTAACTTTTCTGTAAAAGAAAAAAAAGTAGACGATTTTTGGGCATTTAGTTCACTAATTTTTCTTAATATTTAATCTATTTTTAGCAATTCAATTTTAGTTTTTAGATAATGACCTTATTACACGAAAATTATTAATTACCTGTTCAGTAAATATATGTATATACACAAGCAAAGAAATTCAAAACGCTCCAACAACAAAATATGTAACGTTTTTTATTTGTTAAGATAATAATTATTAAATAATTAAAATTTTTAAATAATTTTAAAATTTGTATGTTTATCTTTCCTGTAAAATTTGAATGCTGACCATTTGTATTTTATACGACGATATGTTTTAAAGATTCTTATCACAATCCTGAAAGTATACTCTAATATTTGCCTAAATTTCCTATATTCCCAGCAAACAAGTTGATAAACGTTTCAAATATGATGACATTTGATATCAAAAGTGTTTATCAAATGTATATATAAGTTTGAATTTTATAATTTATACAAAGAAACAAAAAAATAAAAAATAAAAAATTAAAAATTACATTTAACAACTTTTAACAATTTGATAATTAATTTCCCGGCATAAATAGATCTCTCTAACTCAGCTCCGATTTATTCAACATTGAGCGCAATTAAATATTTTGGAAGTTATAGGGCTTTGAAAATCGCATTTCCCTATGTGACTCGCATTAAAAATTTTTAATTAAAGAATTTTGTAAAAAGAACTACGTTAGCGTAGTCGTTTTTGGTCATATCATAGAGTTTAAATTCATTCCGCCCGGACTTAAAAATTGGAAAACAAAAATAAATAAAAAGTCACATTTATAAAACTCTGCTTTTTATTTTTATAATGGACCATTAACAGCTTTCAATGATACCTTAATCTTTGCAATCGAATAAATAGTATAAATTAAATTGTTACGTGAGTTATTGGTAAATGAATACCAATTTCCCTTGTTTTTTACATTGCCATTAATTCTAAACCTTACCTTACTCAAACGCTTAAAATTGAGAAAGGACTTAATTTCAAATCATTCTCAATTTGATATAGAGCTATTTTGTTTGGTGGATTGTTCAAATTATTTCAAATTCTTCAAATTATAACAACGCAACAATTTTACAACAAATTCCTTAAAAATGAGGGGCAATAAGTTGTGTTGAAACACCACTTGCACTATTTTCATAATACATTACCAGTTCATAAAACAATTCACTTCCACAAATTTATTTCGACTTTTTTTTTTAAAGATTTTTATTCTCCTTGCTTAAAATTAAGCAAAATCACTTTCTTTTATAATTAATATAAAATAGTTTGTTTTTTATTTTTTTATATATAAAAACACACATACACGCGTCACATACAAACACATGCTTGCTGTTTGTTAATGCCGCCTTGTAAACAGTTTACTATGATGCATTATTTGTTGTTTTTTTATTAATTTAGAAGAAGAAACCCAAAATCTTTCCTCCCAAATGTTTTCTTCTGGCTTCTTCGTGATCCATGATTCCGCCGGAGGTGGTCAATACAACATAACCGAATTGACGAGAGGGCAACAAATTGTTGGTCCACTTTTCAATATCGTTGATTGGAACATCGAAACGGGGAGAGATTACACCGCACTTGTTCAAGCGACCGGTGAGATTGACAACAATCTTGCCGGAACGATGATCATCGACAATTTCGAATTCTCCAATGTAACCATGTTTCATCATAACAGTTAAGAACTTGATGATGACTTTAGAGCAAGGGCGGAGTAGGACTTGACGCTTGCCACGCTTTTCAGCGTTGTTAATGCATTTCAAGGCATCGGCCAATACGTTCATACGCACCATGGCTGTAAAAAAACAATAAAGCAAAAATTAACCAATATGCTATGAATTTTATGTTAATTTAAATTATTGCATATTTAAAAATAAATTCACAAAATGATAAGGAATTATGTTACTTGACAAATGTAAACAATTTGCATTTTTCAACCACCGTTAAAGATCATCAAATTGTATATTTAATAAAACAAATTCATAATGACAATTTTGGTGTTTTGAAAAACTAACACAAGCGGCCAGTCGAAGGCATATAAACAACTTGTATACCGGTCATTACAAATCAATTATTACAATATTACAAGTTTTTACTACTTTTCATTATTTATTTTGAACAATATTATTTATCTTATTGAAAGCACTATATATTTTTTAATTGTCAATAATTATTTTTTCGCAATTAAAAGTGTAAAACGAATGCTAATAGTGACAATGTTTTCAGCTTCACTAGGCTTTCAGAAAATTGCAAATTTTTCACATATTTCACTTCAATTGAAGATAAATTATATTGTCCTGTTATAGTATACATTTGTCTGCTGATATTTCACATAATTTCACTTAAATTTAGTTAATTTTCACAAAGATTACCTAAGATTTATTTTGTGAAAATTTTTGACAATTTTACACGAACGCGAACGTATCGAAAAAGAGGAAGTCCATTTTGCTGCAGTTGTCAGTACTGATTTTTTGACATTTTTTAAATGTCAAAAACAGCTGTCATACACAGCGACACCTACATGTAAAAAAATGGGTATATAAGCAAAGATAAAAACCTTATAAAGAGTTGCTATATTATTACAGAGATGTCGAAAAAATAAATATTTTCAATAATTATTTATCCATTTTTTTTTTGAATTTGATATTTTATTATATAAAGAAGAAAACAAATTGTAAAGTAATAGAAAATATTTAACAGCACATTCTACAAATATAAACATCTAGAGAATATGGCAACAAATTCATTAAATCAAGAAAAAATAAAATTTGCGTTTCATAACAAGCTCCAAATATGTAATCCACTGCCTTTTTTAATTCACTTTATTTGTTGAATTATACTTCCTTTTTATGCCTATTTTTTATCGTAATATTTTTAACTGAATGATTCGCTCACTTTTTTTGAATATCACAATATAATAAAATAAACGAAAAACAGGTGTAGCACACATACAGATTGTTTTATATTTTACATTAATTCCTCGTGAATACAAATTTTTGTAAGAATTGTCTTACTATTCGTCTTCACGTAACATTTAACATTTGCTTTAACAACCGTGTTTAAACATTGAAAAAATTAACATTAACATTAAATCGAATGATCTACATTTCTCAGTAACATGATGTTAGTGTTAATGTTAAATATTTTATGTTAAATATTTTATGTGCAAGAAATTTGCCACTATTATTATTATTTAGAGTGGTATTTAGTAGAAAAAAATTTAAAATCAAAATGTTTGTAATCGACAAATTACAGTTCTTTACACACAATAACAAATTTCATTGCAATTAAGAGTTAAATACATAACGATATGAAGCTAGAATAGTAAAGAACTAAAAATATACATCCACAAATGAAAGTATTAAATTAAATTTAAACAATTTGTTTTAAGTCTTATTGAATTTTGATTCATCATATATAAAAGAGTTTTACTATTAATCAATGAATCTAAATTCTTATATTTATGTACAAATCCATCTACACCGTTTTTAAGTTAAAATGAGAACTTTCCATATGATATTTTGAAAACATCAATTGAAAATTGAATAGATTTATAGATATAGAAAACTGATGGATTTTCTAGAATCTTTAAATTTCATTTGCTTAAACGTAATATAAATTAAGTTGACATTATATTATTTAATCATTCAAATAAATCTTATTTAATGTTATAAATTTTTATACATTCTTTTAATTTTCAATAGTTTTTTTCTAAATTCCAAAATAATAAAAAAAAATAATAATTTCATTTATTCTTTTCTGAATTTAAATGTTAAATTTAAATTAAAATTTTAAATAAAAATTTAAAATACAAAAACTAATTTAAAATTATTCTTTTCTGAATTTGATTTAAAAAACGTATTTTCATTTCTGAATTCTAAATAGATACATATCTTCATTTTTAATCATATATATATATTTTTTTTTTTTTCAAATTTTATTTAGAAATTCCAATTTTTAATTAACTCTTTCTGAAACCTAAACAAAATATAAAAATTTCAACTGCTTTTTTCTAAAATTTAAGTGAAAAATCTCTAATTTAACTTTAATTTTAAAAAGTTCAAACGAAAAACTTAATTTACAAATGATTTTTTCTAGAATTTAAATGGAAAATAAAAATTTTCAATTGATTTTTTCAAAATTACACTTAAAAATAGTGTAGTCTGCCTATTTTTGTTTCAAGAAAAAAAAATATTTTTTCCCTCCACTAATTATTAGTTAATTAACTGTGATACTTAAATACGATAAACTAAAATGTTTTTGATGTTTTCATTAATTAAAGAATATAACTATTTAGCACATAAAAAGGGAAGTTTGGGTGATTTGAAGACATGCTCAGTCCTCATCTTTTGTTGTATCACTTATGTCAATCGTACACACCGTTTTTTAGTTATGACGACATAAACTACAACAGTGACGACCAGTGATATTTCAATTGACCAGTGACGACCAGTAGTATTTCAATTATTCACATTATTAAAATAAAAGTTTTTAGATATATTTTGTTTTTGTTTTTTATTTTATTATTACAAAAGTAAAAAATGAATTACAATTGTAAAACATTTGCATTATTGCAAAATTATTGGTAAATAAATAATAACAAAAAAATATATATATTTAAGTATTTGTTTAGAAAATAATAATAATAATAAGTATAAGAAAAACAGAATTACAAACAGACAATTTAAAAATAAAAAACACACATTAATTAATTAAATTAAAGAATAAACTAAACGGACATTTGTTAATAAAATATATTTTATCAAAACCAAAAATACAAAATAGATAAAATAGTTACCATTGTTAAAAAAAAAAAAAACTTATAAATTACTTATGAAATTAATTTTAACATTTCATTAATATTAAATGGGTGTATATATGTATGTGTGTGTGTGTGTGTGTGATTTAAATTTTTTAAACTTAATTTAATTGTATCGATGACTATTTTCATTATTTTATTTTATTAATTAATTGGCTTAAAACATAACTCAACAACAAATTAAATATATACTTATTTCACTCAACTGGAGACAAATATTTGATTTATTATATAGTGTCCCAGTCCTCAATCAGTTATTTTGTTTATTTCTTTTTGTTCTTATTGGTATATTGTTTATATTTTTATTATTATTATTTTTTTTTTTTATTATTATTATTATATTTCGGTGTACATGTAAAAATGCCTTCAACACTACTCAATGAATATTGGTTTGTTTGTTGGTATGTTGGTTACTTGTATTTGAACGATTTGCTTTTGGTATAAAGCAAAGTATAAAACAAATAAAGTTCTTTCTATCTTTATTTATATTGTGGAACCACTCTTGTGTTCCAAATACAAGAAATATGTACCAGCAGCATAGGCGAAAAAGTTAAACAAGCCAAACACACCAGCAGCAATATTTGAACCATAACCATAATCGCGGGATGATGACCACTTGGCCAATTGTACGACAGAGGCAATGAAGTACAAAATGGTAGCAATACCAGTGTTGAGAAGTTCCTGAAAAAATACAAGTAATAATATATTAAAAATTGTATTTAGTATTTTTTGTACAATACATATAAATAGTATAATAGTTGCCTGAGTTTTTCACAGTCCATAACTCACATACATATGTATGTACATATAAAAGCATTTCACTGCGAGTAGGTATGTATATGCCTACATACAGTGTGGTTTAATTGAATGTGATATTTTATAAACATACATATGTATGTAAGTACTTTTTTTTAAATAACTACGATTGTTTTGTAAATGTGAATTTTGTTTTGAAATCAGTGTACATATTTTAGTGTAAAAGATAAATTTTTAAAATGATTTAATAATTAAAAAATCTTATCTCAAGTTAAGATGTTTTGACACAATGTCCACAAAAAATATTACTAAGAAAATTACATTTCCTTTCAAGAAACCGTATATAACACAAATATATAAATTGAATTCAAGTACATTAATTAATAATAGTCAGTTATGTAGACCGGTTTAAGAACCACTTAAGTAATGAATTAAACCGTATAAGAAAAAAATCATGCCATTGGTCAATTTGTTAACAAGGTTCCACTGACTGTGCACTCAGCCAAAATGTTGGTCAACAAACAGTTTTTTTAGTAGCATTAAACCTGTTGCAAAATTCTTTATTGAAAACTATAATTTAAAAAAGAAAAAAACGTTTTTTTTTTTTTTTTTTTTTTGAGGACAAGGTTTGTTTAAAGTTCAATTATAAATAATAATAATAATATAGAAAATATATTGTATAACACTTACAGTAAATATCCAGTTAATAGCAACATTGAGAGCCTCTCTAATTCCCAAAAGATATGCAAAGATCCATAATATTGTTGCTATAAATGAAACTACCACCACAAAGAGGAAGAAATCTGTAGCTGCAATGTAGGCAGGGGATGCGCAGGCCATACAAATTATACCAAAAACCTGTAAATATTAAATAATTCAATTTTATTAAAATAAATATTATAATAGTTTCGGAGTTATTCGAAAATTGATTTAAATGTCCATTTAAATCTATATTCCAAAACATTCCAAAATAATACAAATAATGAAATAATGAAAAATATTCAAAAAGACAGTATTCTGAATTAAGAAAACTAGTTTCGTTAATAAAACTTATTATTCTTTACATATTTCAAAAGAAATTTTAAAACGTTTTAGATTTATTTGCACCTTACATAAAGCAATGGCCGAAATAATACAAAAAATCACCAGTTGAAAAATGACACATTCTGAAAATGTCAACTTATTAAAATTTCACTTAATTTACCTTAATAAAAACAATGTTTTACATAAGTTTTGAATATTATATTTTTATTATAATTTGTTATATTTGTATAAATATTAAATGACATCATATAATGTTTTGTTATTTATGTTTTTATTTAATACCCAAAATATACAGAGAATTTTGAATTTTTAAATCAACATGAATTATATACAAAAATTTCTTCAAGTTAATAATAAATTTTAAAAGGAATGACCAATTTTTATTTATTTTTAATAATGAATAAAATCATATTTGTAAATAATAACAATTACTCATAAAAAAAAAGTTAAGAAATATTCGTTAAATGTAGGTGGTTCTTATTTCAATACTTGTGGTATTGAAAACAAAATGTAGGTGTTAAAAAAAGTGAAATTTTATTGCAATTAAATTCTTACATGTATTGTATGTTAGTTAGGCGGACGGATATACATACATATGTACATACACATGTACTTTCATATCTGGTACATATATGGTTAAGATCATAAACGCACACATTCATAAAAATAAACTTGACATTTAGTTAAAATAAACAGAAAATTCATTCATGAATTCCAAACCAAAACAAAAAGCAAAAACGTCGGCAAATTCATGTTTTTTTTTTATTACATTTACAAATAAATAAGAAAAAAAAAACTTGATAAAAAAAAGCTGAGCTCATCTTCTGACGAATAAAATACTAGACATTATGCATTGAAACTTATTTATTTTTTATTTTTTTTTTTTTTTTTGTTATTGTAGTTTGCGAAAAGAAACCTGTTGATTTTTTTTATCTACCTAATGTTTGTTTGTTGAATTGTAAACAATTGTTTACTTTTAAGTTTTGTTTTATATACAGTTTTTTTTATTTTTTGTAGGGTAATATGAGTGTGTGTTTGTGTGTGTGTTAAAATTTACGTCACACCTGTTGCACTCATAGGTACGTAGATATGTAGATAGTCGCAGATTATTTACATTTTTATATTTTTTCACACTCTACTCTCAGCATAGTTTATAGATTTAAACAAAACCAAACAAAATTTAAAAAAAATTCTTCAGCTTTGAAATGTTACATAAATTCTGACAAAATTTTTTAAATTTTAGTCAGAACCACATAACTAATAAACGATTCGTTTTATTAGCATTAGTTTACTTTTTGGAACACATAGATACATATTTGTTTTCACATACAAATTGTTTTTTAATAAATAAACGCCTTAGCAAAACCACTTGAAATACAAGTTTCATTAAAAGATATTTATTTTTGCAAATTAATAATAATATTATTATTATTGTATACGAAAAGAATTATGTTTGTGTTATTGTTATTTTTAAATAAATACTGACATAATAAATAGTGACGAAACCGCATTCAATTTTTATTTGAACTGTTAAAATTATTTAATTAAACCTCACAAGGTCAGTTCTAATGATAGTATATACTTTATTAATTTCTTACAAATGACAGTAAAATTCCTATATAAAAAGCACTACATATGATGGAACATAAATTCCAGTATTTGCTTAAATATTTATTAATTTCAATTATAAATATTTTCATAGTTTTACAATATACGAACTTTTTATTTCAATGAAGAAGCAATCTTTAATTAAAAAAATAATAATAATAAAAAATTCGTAAAAAAATATCGTCCATTCCATGAGAGATTTATTTTATTTTAGCTATTTTTATTTTTCTGAATTTCGAAAAATTCGCGAATTTCATTTTCTAAAAAGTCAAAAATATCGCAAAAAAACTTTAAACTTAAAAAAACTTTAAACTTAAAAATCTCCAAAAAGTTTTTAACAGATATTAATGATTTAAATGTTTTTTCTAACTCTATAAAAAAAGTCATTACGTTTGCAAAAAAAATTTTGGGTTAAAATGGTCCACTATTTGAAATTCCTGAATAAATTCGCCAATTTTTTAAAAATTCAAAAAAAAAAAAAAAAAAAAAAAAAAAAAAAAAAAAATAGAAATATTTAAATGGCATGGGTATGCAAAAAAAATTAGCAAAATCGGAAGTCATAGAAAATATTTTTGGGCATTCTCTCGTGGAATTGACGATACATATATTTGAAAAAAAAAACGAATAAAAATTGTCATTTGAAATTTTTTCCATACTAATATTTATTTATTTTATTTTTTATTATATTTATTTATTATTTTCATAATGATGAATATTTATATAAAAAAAAAGACTCTCCCATATTTTATATTTATTGAAAAAACGTTTTCGGCTTAATATAATATAAAGTTTTAATATTAGTATGATAAATTAGAATAAATTCTAATTATGAAATCTTGTTCTTAACAAAAGAAGAAAAGTTATTCGTCTTTTTTTTATATTAAGCCAACGATATGTACATATGTATGTACATATATATAGTGCATCATCATAATCTGAACCTCGTGTTTATGTCATTTTTATATTTACATTTATAAGTTATGATGTAATAACATAAACAAGAATGTGTTTTAAATTTACAAAAAAATTATATGTATTTATTATTTCATAAATTTATTTTATAAATAAAAATTTAAACATACATACATACATACATACATACATACATACATACATATATATATATACATACATACATAAGTATAAGTATGTATAAATAAAATCAAAGATGTTATTAGCAAATATACTACAAATTTGCAGTTGATTTAAAAACCATGTTAAAAAATTTGAGGCAGTTAAAATATGTAGGTATGTATATTGAAAACTAAATTTATTCAAAAATTTCAAAAATGTTTTTTATACCAATAAAATATGAATTCGTATGTGTGTACATATACGTACATGTATTTTTATATGTAGATTTGTATATATGTGAAATTTTATTTTTTAATATTAACCACAAGATAAAAAAATATTCAAACCACAAAAAGGTCTTTGGAAATTAATCGCTAACAAACTAAAAACCAGTTTTTATAGTGTTTAACGAAAAATTCTAAAAATCTTTAAATATATAAAATTTAGAAAGAAATTATTAAAATTGTAGATTTGTTACGAAAGAAATGATTAAATTAAATTCAATTATGAAAACGAATTTAAATAAATCACTTACAAGCATATTTATCGAATCATCAGAAGTTTTCACTTTCATTATTTACTACTTCATATAATTAACAATAATTACTTATTGTTCCCTTAATTTAATCTTATCTTAGTGAAAATGTATTATTGGAAAATGTTAAACATGAACATTAGAGTGTCCCGAGAATAGCCTTTCCAAGATTTCAATGTAGGAACACCCCTCAAAAGATGCGTAAAGATTAAAAAAAATAAATAAATTAAACATCAGTTAGCTACTAACGATTTTATAATCATGATTTTGGTAAAAAAAAATGTTACGATTTTTTAATCGAAATGGGTATCAAAAAATTAGTAACTTTATACTGGTTAATGAAAAAAAAAAAAAAATTAAAAAAATTTCAAATGAGATTTTGTTTCGCTAGAAGACTTTTTAAGGTATTTTTTTAATTCTGGAAATATTGTAGCCTTAAAAGGAACAAAATTATAAAATTCTTATCTAATTTTTAGAAAATTAAAAAAAAAGTTTTGCATGATGTACTTAAATGATGGCTTATGGACCAGCGTTTTTGCGAAAAGTTTTTTAATATTTTTTCTACAATTGGCTTAAAATTACGAATTTTTTGATACCCATTTCCAGACTAACCTCAATACTCTATTTTGGACGAAATGTTCTAAACCCGTGATATTCAATCGCTGGTAGGGAACTGATGATTAATTTAAAAAATAAATTGTCCACGGGACACTTTAATGAATATTAAATTAATATTTCCTAATATGCATTTTTATCTTTAGTTTCAATTAAATTAAAAAAAACGTCGATCACGTCAGAACTTTATAAGATAAAAAACTTTAAATTTTGAATATTTTTTTTTATCCTCCTTATTATTACTGTTATGAAAGTAAAATTGTTGACTCATATAAAAATACATACAAATAAGGGATATTGTCAAAAAGATAATTATAAAAATGTACTTTAACATTAAAAATTAATCATACAAATTATTCGATTCTAATAATATTTCCATTGATTAGTTTTTATAATTATGGGTATTGTATGAACATGAGTATTAAATTTTAATCTAACTGATAAGAATCAAAAGGGTAAATCACCAAAAAAAAGAAAAATATCTGCACATTTTACGTGCTATAATAATGTTGTTTTATATTTGTAAATAGAACGATATTTAATTCGTTTATCCCAACGGTATTCACAATTTACATTTTAAACCAAAAACAAGGAACAACCATATGTCGGAAAGCTGATTTAAGTACATCGTTGAGATCATTATAGAGTCTAATTTTATTAGTAGCAAAACTAATTGTACTGATTTTTATTTTTTATTATTTTACCTTTACATAAAATTTTATCTGTTGTAGTAGGTTGCGATTCCATTACAATACCAAAAACGGATCGATAAACAAGATTTTGAGAAATAACCTGGTTTATGATATATTCTTATATAATTAGCGTTGCCAGATCCAGATTAAAAAAAACTTGACATTCGGGATAAAAAGCTAGATTTTGGTAAAAAAACTGGACATTTATTAAACAAATATTATTGCACTTTGTTAGGAATATGATATTACTTATGATTTATATTTGGAAATATTAAGAATTAATTATATTTTTTAATTTGAAATACAGCCCGACATGGTTCAACAAAATATATGAGAAACAAAAACAAAATTTTAAATTTATTTATTGTTTTCCATATAAATATTTAATATTTATAGAATATGCCACTATTTGTTCTTTGGCAGCTTTTTAGCTACTTACGATGTTTATTCAATATTAGACGCTGGCAAAGAATTATTCAGAAATTATTTTTCTATTTTTATACAGAGTTGTATTTTAGACGATATATTTGAATAATGATAAACATTAAAATCTGAAGGTGTTGAGTAATTGTTTTATAAAAAGATTATAATTTTTATCTTTCAGTTTGAATCAATTATTATTAAAGTTTAAAATCAAGTATTCGGGATTAAACCTGCTGGACAAATTGTGTTTTGACTGGACACTGGACAAACATAAAAAAAAACTAGACAATACAGCCCAAATGGCAACCCAATTTTTAATAAATATTTACACGTCATAAAATCATTATTACTTCATGCTTCAGAATTTCAATCAGAAAATAAGAAAATGAGACGTTTTACATTTAACAAAATTTAACAAAATAGTTCATATAAAGAAAATTATGAAAGGGAATGTCATTTGCAAAATATTTTGACTGCCCACTATAATTAAAAAAAAAAAATGTATATATACATAACATTATTATAACATAACATTATATATTATCCGTAATATTTATTGTATAATTTATTGTTCATGAAAAAATACTAGTTAATGATGCAAACCTAGAGTGTAATATCTTACCTGACTCATTTATATATAGCTTTAAAGCTCTTTTCTAGTTAAGTGACTGACTTTGACAGTGAAGTATCAAACATTACAAATATTTTTTCAAATTATTTGTAAAAAATAAGAAAAACTAACTGCACTCAAAAAAGAAGGTTTGGTAGTTTTGTTTGTCTTCTTGTATATAATAACAAGTTATGGTCTACTACTCAAGCAAAGTATTGTTAAATGAAATTATAAAAAAATGGAAATAAATACTTTATAACAATTTACATCTATTCCCGTAATTTGACACGATATCTGTCAGACAAACTGCATTTTTTAAATTAATCATAAATAATCAACGCACTATTATATATTATGACTTACTATGGCATCATTATTTCTCTAAGTTTAAGGAAATATATTGATACGTCACTTAGAGTGCAAGTATAACTTAAACTATTGAACCGTTTCAAAACTATTTCCTTTTTTATTTATTTTATGTATTTTCAAAGTTAAAACTATTTATGTACATATGGTATAGATATATAGATAATTCTTTTCTAAATTGGACTGACGTAATTTAAAAAATTGAATATTTTTATCTTATGTTTAAAAAGTGAAACAATTTTTTAAATCATAAAAATTTTGAAAATTTCAATTTTTTTTATTGTACATGTAGTGTGGTATGTATTTTTAAAATGTATAGAAAAAATGAAATTATAAAACCGTCCAAAAGTAAATAAAAAATAAACCATAGCAAAAGGAAAAAAAACATGTCATTGGCTGGCATTTAGCCAGATAAGTTGGTCTATAAAAAATACATTACCAAATAACATAAAATTATAAATATCTTAACGTATTACAATCACAAAATTTAAATAAAATACTGAAAACACAAAAACAAGTGTTTGTTTTTCTCAAAAAAAAAAAAAAAAAAAAAAAAAAAAAAATCGTGAAAGAATATCAAAAAAATTGTGTATAAAAGTTTATAATCATAAATATTAGTCATTTGCATATACATATTTAAAATAATATATGTATTAAAATTAATCATTCATCCAGCATAGACACCGTTTATAATATTTAAGAATTTTTTTAATAAAATTTAAACGATTTTTTTAAGAAAAGTAAATTTTATGATATATATGTAGAATATGACTTAAGATAAAATGATTAATTTTAGATAAAATGCAAATTATGGAATTTACCATAATTACCATTTCGAAATATAAAAAAGAAATATTGTATCTGTTAAATTTGACTTTTCTTAAAGATATACATTTTAAATAAAGAGTTCATTACGAGGTCACACACACTTGATTTGTTTGTTGTAGTTTTAGTTCACTGCACCGCATGCGCACATATTGCGACTATTAAATATGGATGATGATAAATAATAATGGCATTAATTATGTATGTTTGTGAGCGAGTTATGTTCATTCGCTTCATGTTGTTTAACTGCTGTCATCACTATAATTTTACTGTTTGCATTTTTGTATAACAACACACAACAATTTCTTACTTTCCCATTTCACCCATTGTTACCGCACTTTTTCTTTTCTTTCTTTTGTCTAAGTATTTATTTTGTTTTATTATTATTATTTTTATTTTTTTTTCTCTCTTAGACTAGTCTAACTAATTATTCATAATGAAAGTTGTCAACTGCAGTTTAACATTCAAAACATTAGCTCACCAACCGGTCTTAGTTAAAATGGGGTCAAAAGAATATACGAATATAATTATTATTAAATATTAGGGAACTTGAGTTTTTCTCTCTTTCTTTTTTGTTAGGTATAGGCTTGAGATTTTAAGAGGAAAGTATGAGAGAACAGTTTTTGTTCAGAGAAATAAAAAATTATAATTTTCTAAAAGACAGTGGATTGTAAAATGAAAATATGTTATTTTGTTAAGAAATTTTAGGGCCATTATAAGACAGAAAAAATTAACATAGTTGTTTGTCAATTAAAATAAAAATAAACTGAAGACTATGAGTAAGAAATTTTCTCATTTAAATTTTTAAATCAATCAAACGTCTACAAACATCAATTTAATAAATTTTTAATTGTATAAAATTTTCCCTTTTTCCTTTTCTTTCAATTATTAATAACGCTGCACAAACAAATAAAATTACACTTCATATTCATAAACTTTATCATCTTAGGATTAATATAATAATTTTAGTAAGAGTTGCAAATTAGAAAAAAAAAAAAATAATGAATTGTTTAAGTGATAGTGATTTATAATTTTATCTGGGAACTTTTAAGTTTTGATATTGGACATCAAAAAACACAATAACTAAATGGATAAACATTTACACGATTCCAATTTTTTTTTTAATTGAGTGAACAAAAATTATTTTGTCAACTTATTTCATAAGTTTTAAATATTTTAATATTTTTTCATAACATTTTTGAAGTAAATAAAGTTAAGTTCAATAGGTCAATTAAGACTAATTGCGTGTTAAAGTAAATAAGAAATGTTGTAGACAATTTATTTTATTTTTTGTAAAAACAAAATAATTTTACTTTCTTTAAATTTCTTTCTAAACACAATAATTTTTAGACTAAACATATGTATAAATATGGAATAAAATAAATAAATATATCCAATATGTATAAATAGACGATTTTGCAAATAAAAATATAATAAAAAAAAATTATAAATCATAAATGTTAAGCATTCGTCAACATATGATGTACACAAATAGGAATTTGTTTTGAGTTTAACTAGTTTTTTTTTTTTTTTTTTTTTTTTTTTTTTTTTTGAACCTGAAAGTTGATTTCTCATTTTAAATACACACACAAATTAAATTTTGTTTCAAAATTCATTTTAAATTTGCTAATGTATACATACATACGTTTATGGATTTGCATCATCGTACATTTTTAGAATAAGAATAAAACTACTTGCAAGTGTAATTTTATAAAAATTATGTACAAATTTATATTTATTGGTTTATTCAATAAAAAAAATTTGATGATGTTGTCATATAAATAAATAGTATTAGATCTTAGACAATACTTTTATTATATTTCCGAAAATAATAAAAAACATTTACTCTTAATAGTCTCATAATAGGCAAACGCTAAATGTGAAGCTTATAAATTGAATGCTTCAATTTTAAAGAATTATTTATTAGTATCTATAGACATTGGGTCGTTTTATTGTAAAATACCAACATTAATTTATAGTTTTTAATGATTTATATTAAGTATATTATCGCAATGAAGACTTTTTATCAAGGTTTTTTGATAACTAATCCACTATTTAAATGTTTATTTTTTTTTTATCTTTTGAGGTTAGGTATTTTTAGTAGACAAATTAATATAAAAATTCACATCCACTTACTATTTAATTTCTTATACATATGGAATAAAATAACTTGTATGATGTAATAAACTTAAATCGTATGCTTACAAAATTTAAATATTGTCCCATATGAGCCATATTATGTACTTGTATTTCTTATTCTTTTGACAATGAAATGTGCATTTTAATCATTTTAAATCATATATTGTCGCTGTGCAAAAGTTCTATGTTGAACCTTTATAAAAGTGCATTATTAGACCATCCATAAATCTTTCAGATGAAATTAAATAAAACTTTTGTCTGCATCGCCGACGATTCATATGTATAGATACAAAAATGCAGTTAGTGAATAATATACAGTAAAAAATAACTGCAACAGAGGTGGGACATTTAAAATGTTAGGAGCCGAAAAAAAGAAATAAAAATCCCGAAATATTAAATAAACAGCTGGTTCTTTTCACACATTTTTTTTTTAATTTGTTCAGTTCTATTTGTTTATTTTAATCGTTAGAATGTTTGTACAAATATTACTTAAGTTATCTAGGCAAAAATTGTGTCAAAAACATTCCAAATTAGCAACTTGAAAGTGTATGTTAGTGATTGAATTACTAAAGTTTTGTCTATAAAACAAATAGCATTTGTTGATTTCAATCTGATTGAATGAGATGATCATTATTATTTACCTCATTATTACTTTCATATTCGACAAATATTCCAAAAAGAAAGAAAAACTAAAGAAAGAATGATGGTTAAAAGCAGGTGGTTAATACTCATGGTTAGATAAAAATTCAAAATCTATTGAAATTAATGCCTAAGTGTTGTCAACACCAAAAGACAAACGCTTTCATTAATTTTATATATGTATTTATATACATATGTGTATATTTGAAATTTTATTTAAAAAAAAAAAAAAAATAATAAAAGATACAAAATAAGCAAAGAGGAAAATTTACTTAGACTTAAATACAAAAACAAAAAACTAAAATAAATAAATACAAATTTAAATTTAAAAAAAAAAACGACAGTGAGCAAATTGAAAATAAATACATTTTTATGCATACATATACAAGTATTTATATATATGTATAAGAATTATATATTAAAATTAAAATAAAAAAAAAAATAAAATTACGATAACGAATTGTTATAACTTTTTCTTTCAACGTTAATTAAGTTTATTATTTCTTCTTATTTAAATGTAATAACCCATATTAGATATAATATTCGATTGAAATAAGTTTTGTTGTAGAACCAAAGTTTTTTTTTTTTTATTTTCACTTAACGACTTCACATAATTATTTTAAAAACTTTTCAAACAACCTTTAAACTCCAGCACTAAAGATCTCGTAGCTCACTAAATTTTTAATTATTTATATTAGGATTATAAGTAATTATAAATATTCTAACTTTATTCCAAATAAAAAACAAATTTCAAGGTGTTTAAATTTATATCTCTCTTCTAAATTTTATTTTCATGTAATATTTTTATTTGGTGTATACATTTTGGAACAAAAATTTAAAACGTATCGATTAAGTTATCCATATACAACATTTTACATAATTCAAATCGTTAAGGATGTATAGAAATTTTTTAACGTCCTTATTTAAGCCTTTAACGCTACCTAAATTGGGCATGTGTCAAATATACCCGAATTTTTATGGTCATACATAATGGTATGGGGTATCATATAGTCAGTCGGTGTTAACCGACATTTTTTCTAGTTCTAGTTTCTTTTTATTACTCCACTATAGTAGGCAGTTTATTTTTGTAATACAATTGTTAGTCAGTGGGTTGAAATTAGTTTATTGCATTGAAAACAACTGCTGCTTTTATTATGATTAAATATTTATGAAAAAATAATTACATATTCATTTCTAAACGACAAGTTAACTACCAAACAAATAAATACACATATAGAGATTTGTTTATGTATTTTAAAAATCAATAGTGGAAAACTAAAAATGTTAACAAATTTATTATATTTAAAATGGGGAAGTTTAATGTCATAAATTGTCCATAGTATAAGATTTTAAAACGGAAGGGCGGACGTAAAAAAGGTTTCCTTCTTATTATTCATTTAATTCTTAATTAATATAATTTTTATTATTATAATTTTATAACAGTTTAAAAGAGTTTGACAGATATTTATTTAAAGTTTTCTATTTTTAACAAATTGATTAACATTTATTTTCAATATTTCATTTTTACTATACACTGTGCAACTGGATTGTTCTAGCAAAATAGCAGTGAATTTCTGAAATCACTTTATTATCTTTATTGCCTGATTAAATTTTTCAGGATCTGGAAAAGAACTATATATTTAAAAAATCTTAATAAATATAATGCAAAAAACAAGTGTTTTTAATCTATAAAATGCAATTATTGATTATTTTTAACCAATCATTTATAACCAAAAAATAATAAAAGGTTAACAAATAGCGGCTTATCTCTAACAGAACTTATCTTCAAATTGGCATCAAACTAAAATTCCAATGATAAGTTGAGAAACATAATAAAACAAATCTATCAACAAATTCGACATTTGTTTGTCCTTTAGCGATATTTGCAAAATAAAAATATCAACAAGTAAGATTTATGGATTGCTGTATGATCGAAAAATTAATTTAAGTAATACCTTTCCGGTAAATAAAACTGGCAATACTTGCTAACACAAATGCTACTAATGTATATTTCCTAAAGAAAAAAACTACCATTTGATATTCCTGTAACCATGTGATAAAAGAACAACTCTAAATAAAATACATACAAATTATATCATATCATATCAGCGTCTACTTAAATGCATTAAAATTATGATAAAACAAACTTGTATCAAATTTATATACTCATGTACATATGCATACCTATATACATATGTACATGAGTATATGCGAAGTGTTTATCAGTGAAGTGATAAGATTTGAAATTTTTTCCTTAAGCTTTATATGTATTTTGGTAAAATATTTAAGCCAAAAGTAATGACAACAATATATATATATTTTTTAATAATTTCAATAAAGTTTTTATAATTGTAGGCTTTTTAATTTAAACAAACCAAATTTATTATTGATTGTAAAATATTCTCTATATATAAATCTAGTTGTTCTATTTTTGTTTTTTTCAGAAACCTGTATGGTTTTAAATTTAAACGCGTATTGAGTCAAATATTTCATTTCGCATGAAAAAGTTATTTAAATAGAACAATTATAGTTAAAGCCATATTTTCATAAATTTATCAGACGAAATGTATTTTTTTTCACTAATACTAATAAAATATACTGATAATACTAAAAAAAAACGAAAAATATAACTCTTTTAAAGCTCTGAAGTCAAAGTGTTATGAATATACATATGAACACATACAGGTGATATTAAACGTTAAAAACAAATAATTTTATTGATATCTATTATTAAAATTATTTGTAGTTTCACATTTAAAAGCTTTATTTAGATATATATTTACTTAAACAATATTTTATTTCGAATATTGCACATATAAACAAACTTACAAATTGTACAAGTTTAATAATGCCAGGAACAGTTTGGAAATATCCAATATTAATCCTAAGTGCACTTATACCACCACCTGTTGTGGGTGTTGCGGTTTGTGTGGTTGTGGTACGTTCAACGGTTACTACGGTTTCCACCATTTTGATTTAATTAAACTTTTTTGTTTATTTAATTATTTACAATTTCTTACGATTTTATCTATATTTTTCGTTTGTATTTTTATAAATACAATTTTGATTATTTGAGAAAAAATAAAAGGTTTTATTTATTTATTTATTTTTTATAAAATTATATATATATTTCTTTTTGTTTTATTTGATTCAATATATCACCGTTCTTTTTTACTACCGACCAATGTCTGCGACGCACGTTAAGTTACTATTGTTGCGTATAAAAAAATTAGACGTCTTGATTGTACGATTACTGCGCACGCAATAAGTCCGTTGCCTCAAAGCTCTCTCTTTTCTCTAATATAATTTTATTGTTTTATTATTTTTATTTGCTCACTCTTCCATTTACCTATAAACATATCTCTCTTATCGAAAAGATTTCTTTCTCAATGTTTGAATATAATAAATTCTGCTCGCTAACAATATATATTATTTATTATTATTATTTTTTTTAAGTCGGTTTGTTGTTGACTGAATAATGTTTTAACTTGGCAAATAAATATAAACATTTATTTTTAAACACACACAAAAGCACTTTTAAATTGTTGTATTTATTCAAATGTCTATGTATTGCTGTAGTAACTAGTTGTATTTTGTTTGTTTCTGTTGTTGGGAATTTTAAGTAATTATTCCAAAGCTTATTTGTAATAATAAAAAATACGTATCATTATGCAAACTCAAAAGTTAAAGTTTTTGTGGAATAGCTTTTTTAAACAAAGTCCACACAACCCACACCTGTATCGAAGTATCGTATAACATTAGACGTAAGTCTTAGTATTGACTTGAAGTTTTTTTGATTCAAAAACTACACTGGTTGACAAAAAATAGGTGGACTAGGTATTTTAAGAATTTTTAAACAAAATCTAGTAAATTCGTTAATGTTTTTAGGTTAGTTTTTTAGTAATGAAACATAAACATAATATAACTACTAAAAATTCGAATAGCTGTTAATTAAACATATTTTAATTATTTGTTTTTTTTTTATTTGTTATTTTTTTTTTAATTAATACCTAGAGTTTTTAAAGATTTATTTCAACAAACGTAATATATGAAGCGTTCAAAGTCTATTAAAGCAATTAAATCTCATAAAAAGCTATTATATAAAATATCGAAATTTTTTTTCTTTATTTTCTAAAATTTTCTGCATATTTTGCTCCATGATTGCGAACACATCTGTAAATATAAAACATTATAATTGAAGTCCCTAGCCTTCAAAAAATGAAAAACCGGTTTAAGGTTTTTTTCCGCATTGTATGAACCGATCTTGCTGAATTCCAATAGCAAAATTTTCTAATTTAATTTTCGAAAAATAATATATATTATATACATATGTCAGTTATCAGTGGGTTTCATAAACGTCATTCCAACCGACGGACGGATATGTTACTATCGTCATCATTTCTTACAAGGATCGCGAAAACGTCAACTTTTCTGGTCTCCGACGAAATTTGTGGGAATTACAAACGGAATGGTAAACTTATATATACCCTGTGTAGGGAAAACAGTGTTGCTACAAAAATAAAAAAAAGGAAAATTAGCTTAGGAATATTTTTTATCATGTGCAATTTATGTATTGAAAATTTCTTTTTTTTGACTCAAAAATGATATTTTAGGAAATGACACACATATTCTTTTTGCTGAAGTAACTAGTATTGCACTGTTAATTTAATTTAATAACACTTTATATTTTGTTTTAATAATCATGTTTTCAAATTGTAAATTGTTCAATTTGTAAACTGCTGAAGAAATATTTTTCATTCTAAATAAATTTTCATAGTAAAAGGACTTATTGTTTATTATTTCAAGATGCACCAATTATTAAATACTTAAAAATATCAATTTTATAAATAAATTTCAACTAAAAATATTCAGTGGTTGAAAAATATGCTAATTGCATTAAATGAATGTGTGAAATGTTCTCTATAAATACATTGACTTTGTCGTTGTATAGATATATTTCAGCAAAAATGATAAACAGTACTTTGAAGGCATTGAACAAGAAGTATAAAAGAAGAACATCCTACCAATGACAACCATGGGTTAAAAAATGAACTTTTGCACCACTAAGTACTTTCTTCCAATGACAACACAATGTTAAATTCATGACTTTTTCAGTTCTTTTTTTTTTTTGCTGGGATGGTATAACTTACGTTTGGAATGATAAAAAAAGTAATGTACAACTTGTATAGGTTTTAGATGTTTCCATAAATTTTCAAAATTTTATTGATTTTTATTTTTTTATTTTTTATTTTTACATTTATTCTTTCTTGTTTGAATATTCTTTGAGAAACGAGCATTATTTTTATTGTTTTCTAACAATTTTATAAAAATTAAAGTAAAATGTTAATTCTAATCAATTTTTATAAAGTTGTTAGTAAAGAAGAGATTAAGTTAATATTTTAATTACTTAATTAATTTATATTAATAATTATTTGTTTTTAGTTAGCTTTGCAAATATGTATTGATAAACATTTCTATATTTTATAAAGAGAACACGCAAAAAATTACTTAAAATAAAAAGTTAAGCAATTTTTTTTAAAGAAACTAAAATTAGTAAAATAAATAAAAAATATATATGTAGGAATTTTTTACATTAAACGTTAAAGTGGATTTTGCAACTTCTACTTTAACACAAATCTTAACGTAAAATAAGGCCTTGGACTCTTTTAATTAATTAATTATATGATAATTGTAGTTATATTTAAAAATTTTGAAAATGTTAAAACAAACACATTAAGTAAAACTTTTGATTTTATTTAAATTAGTAAAAAATGTTGCGTTTTAATTCACACACACATTTCAATTTCAGATTTTTTTTATAAAAATTAAATGAAATGCGAGTATTTGCTGTTTGAATAAAATGACGCCATAACTGTTATTTAATATTGTATATTTGTAAAATAAAAGTAAAACAGTAAAAAATGTGTATTTGTTTTATTATGTAAGAATTTTAAGGGTTATCATTTTAATTAGTATTATTACTTTTCAATTAATGTAATTTACAGATTATGGAGTGTCTTTTGTTTAAATGATAAATCTATGATGGTTACATTACATTTCGTGTTTTGTTTTCTTT
This sequence comes from Phormia regina, assembly GCA_001735545.1. Classification (NCBI taxonomy): domain Eukaryota; kingdom Metazoa; phylum Arthropoda; class Insecta; order Diptera; family Calliphoridae; genus Phormia; species Phormia regina. The sequence continues at coordinate 28,510 of MINK01171929.1, forward strand.
TTATTTTATTAAACATCTTTGAGCAACTAAATCAAATAAAAAAAAAATGAATGTCTATTAAAGAAAATACTTTTAATTATTAAACCATATTATTAACAAAGTTTTCTAATAAAAGGTTAATCCCCTTTTTATGGTTTTTATTAAAAAGTTGTGTACAATACTTGATATTTTTTCTATACTCATTATAAATAAATAAAAAAAATAAAATATTTTATATGATTTTTAAAAACTGAGCACAACTTTCAAATTGGGTTATTTTCTTTTTAATGAAGCAAAAACAATTGTTATTTATATGGAGGGCAGGTAAAGAAATTGTATGCAATTTTTGTGTAATAAAAAAGAACAATTTCATTTAACTTTGTTTATAGTAATTTTAATTTCTCTAGTGTTTACTAAAGGTTTACACAAAAAACAAAAATGATAGAAAGGCCTTAATGATTTCAGTATTCTTTTTAGCTTTCTTTTCCTTTGGATCATTAAATGTTTTTGTATTCATTCAAATTCAATTTCGATAGTTTAGTTCTATTTTTACCATTTTGAATTATTACAGTTGAAATGATTATCTGAAACTAGTGCCTCTCGTATTGTGATACAACGATGCCTTTAGTTTAACATTCGCTTTGCGAGAAGTCTACATCCTTCTTTACACTCCTCGCTAGACGATCCAATTCTGCGGCAGCATCTGTGCGTACAGATAACTTATCAGGAGTTAGCATACTATCGGAACCATTAGTTCTAGGTGTACTCATTGCTCCAGGCGGTGTTGCTGGTGACCCTGATTTTTTGTGCAACAATGAATTGAAGAAGTTCGCTAGAACACCTTCACCTCCAGGTGTAGCTGGATTCATTTTAACGTCGAGCTGCATAGAAAAAAATTAATTTTTAATACATAGTTAAAGTTTACATCTTAAAAACAAAATGAAATTAAAAAATCAACTGCATTCGATTTTTTTTTTTAATTTATAAAGCTTTATCTACAATTAAAAGTAGATGAATATTTATATTTATGTATTCATATTCAGAAGTCAGAAAAATGCAGTTTTAACATATAAAAGTATTAGTATATTAGTTTAAAAGTGATATTAAAAGTAGTGAAATAATTGCCAATACCATTGAGCAAGTCCCAAACAAACAAATAATAAACTCAAGTATTAAATTTACAATATTAGAAAACCAAATAGAAATTATTTCAATATTTAATTTTGATTTCACCTTTCTAGTTGGTGAGTTCTGATTAGCAGAACCTGGGGTACGAGGCAAAGCTTTACTAGCCTGGGAACGCAAAGGTGATTCGCTACGTACTTGACCGCCCGCTTTAAGAACCTCTTGTTGTCGCGCCAAAAACGTTTGTTCGTCTTCAGTTTGAATTTCTATTTCACGATTTGACACAGCCTTAAAATATATAAATAATTAAAAAAAAATAAATAATTATAAAAGTAAAAATACATATATATAGCAAAATAAATTTACTTTTCTAGAAGGTGGTGCTGTTATAACATCGGTGTAGTAATCTTCAGCTTTACAAGAATGCATATTCTCATATAAAATACTTATTTTCTTTAAGCTATCCCAACCGGCAGGACTACAAAAGTTATAAGAAGAAAAAATTAAATTATTTAATCAGAATCTAAAGAAATGTAAAATTAGGAAATATGTATTTGTACATTAAAACCGCATCTTTTTCAACGACTAGGGCAGGTGTTCGGAATGGTAGACCATAGATTCGATGTGTTAAATATTTGTAGAGGAGATCACAGTTTTTATCTTCTTTAACACTTGTGTAAAAAAGTGATGCGCCATGCTGTAAACAAAAACGTCTTATCCATTGTTGAATAAAATCGAAATGTTCATCCCGATAATCGTATTCTTTTTCCAAAGTTGTCATGTAGTCGGTCTAAAAATAAGAAAACAATAATGTTAATAAAATGAACAGTAAATTTTTGAAATTATATATCTATCAAGTGAGTAAGTAAGGTAAAAATATGTATAGTCAATAATATAAAATCCAAACAAAATGAATTAAAAATTTCTGATGCGAGAAATTAGAAATAAACTTATATGTTTTATAAACTCCCCATTCAGCTCTTACTAAAGATTTTAGCAATTTCAATGTAAAACATATATTTATTTTTTAATTACCTTTGTTACAACAACTACAATGTCCAAACCAAGATTTGTTAGCAGTGCTCCTTCTGTCAGCGGTAACAAATCATCATCGTCTATAGAATTATTTCTCATCGTGCGTTTAACTGGTGAACCAGGATCTAAATCATCTCCAACTTCACAATAACTTTGCCAAGATGTTATTAAACGCTGGCGGGCTTCTTGTTTCTCTTCAGGTTCTAATTTTAAAGTTTCAATATGATCGGATAAGACTTTTATCCAATGATTGAGTTGTTCCAGCCAAAACCATGGTTGGGTCATCGATACTGTGAGTATAACCAATGTGTGTGCATAATTTGTTTCATTTAAAGCGAAATGCAAAAGATTCTTATGACCTGGATCTCCATCTAAAACCCAAACACTTAAACGCGTCATATCTAAAATGTATATTTATGAATTAAAGTTACATTTAAATATGTTATATTTTAAACATGAATTATTACCATCTCGGTATTCATCTTTAACATCTATATAGGCATATTCTAGACCCGAACCCTTTTTAGGATTTTCCACACCCTGTAGTTTCGCCACTAATGTAGTTTTACCAGTAGCATTATCTCCCAATACTAATACAGATTTATTTGAAGGAAGTTTTGTGCTGCCTTGTTTTTGTACTTCACTCAATATTGAAGACCTAAAAATAAAACATTCATAAATAGAAAAAAATATTTATAATAAATGTTAGTAGCACTTTATTTGCTAACTGTATACATTGCAAATGCATTTTTAGCATGACCATATTTATGGCAAAAATTTTCAATTTTTATATATGGTATTTGCATGTCATATGTTTTTAGTTACAGTGTAAACGTATTCACATTTTTAATCATTAAAGAATTTCTTAAGAAAGTAATACATTTTTAATGTTTTTTCTACTTACGAAAAATGATAGGCATGAGTTTCTTCTTGTTCTGACAATTGCAATTTAACAATTTTCGTGCGCAATAATTGGAAAACATTTAATTCATCAAAGGCATTAACTTTATCCTTTTGTATTTTAATACTTGGGCCTTTCATACTTTAATAGAACTAAGCATGAAATTCTTTATTCAACACAACGTTAAGTACCGTTGGAAAAAATTTAATTAAATTGAATTAAACTAAATTTGTATTTTCAATTAAAATAAAATAAAATATTTGACCACTTTTCGTCCTTGTTAGATTAAGTATTCTTACAATTTTTTTTTGTTTCTAATAATACTGTTGGTTGATGAAAAGGCCAAACAAAAATGTTGGAGATATTTAAAATATTGTTAGCGGAACAAAGAGTTAAATATCAGCAAATTGAAATGAGAGTAGACACAAACTATATTAAATAATTATGTAGCGTGTATTTCCTTTCGTGTTGTAATAGGATATAAAAAGTATTTAAATAAAACTAAACTTTTTTGAGCGTTCAAATTTTTATATTTGTTGCTTGTGTTAAATAAGGAGAGTAATTTGAATCTATTGATTTTTTCTAAGCAGTTTTAAGCGGACAATTGAGTTAAATAACAAAAAGGTACAATGATAACACTTAAAGTGTAATAGAACAGTAGTTTGTTTATATAAAATATTTTATTAAATAACATATTATATATTTAAGTAAGGGGTACTTAAAGTCAATGCTTATTCAGTATAAAACGATTCCCAATTCTCAATAATTGCCATATTGTTGTTGCAAATTGAATAGTCTATACTATAAATTGTAGGTAAATTTATACCAAAATGATTTCTCTACTTAATTTATATCAGTGAAACTAGTGGAGAGTATAAAATAAAATTTTAATGAGTAAAAACATAACAAATAATTTTGACATTAAAACCACTGTAATTATTCAAATGTACGTTTTAATTTTGTTTATACATTAAGTATTACCCATAATATCCTGCCGACCATATGAGTGAGTTTTTTTAGTTAACAGAAAGAGCGGTTGTTATGGTGTCAGTATAAGCCAAACTAAAGACTTCTATGTAAATTTCCTATGTAGAGTTTAAATATTTTAAATGTAACTATCATAGTGAAAAGACACCAAAATAAAATAATTTTTTTAAATTATAAAAAATAAAAAGAATCAATAAAATTTGATAAAAAAAATAAATCTACATTACCGTTGTGTATGAAAAAAATAAAAAATGGAATCTAAAAATGATTCCAAAAATATAGATAAATTACGGTATGCAAATCAGAATTCTCAAAATATACAACTACCACAATTAGAGCATTCATTGGTGGGTTTATGTAGACGTAGAACTTCTGCAGAAATGATAAGTGAAGCAAAAACATTTTTAGGTGATGAGGGTCCACAAACGAATATTACAAATCTGAATCAGGCAGCAAGTGGTATGAAGTTTTAAAAATATGTCTCTATATTTAATTTTGTATGATACATTATAAATTTGGTCATATTTATTGTATTTAAAAATAGTTGGTGGTGTCAGAGTTGTTAGTACAAGGCGTCCCATAACACCACGAGAACCGGGCAGAGTTTTATATGGAAAAGTGACTTTACCAGGCAGACCACCTAGTGCTTTTTCGTACGTAATTTATTTACATTTATTCAAAAGCTATATTTATTAAGAACATTTTTTACATACAAAATCAGTAACAATTTTTTAATATATTTTAAGTTTTAGTTTTTTTTTTTAATACGGTTAATAATCATTTGTACAAATTTATACTTTACAATCAATTGTTTTTCACAATTGCAGTTTGCGTTATTTGCAAAATGTTGATTCACGCGGTTCTACACCAAAAACACCCTCATTAGAACCATTGCCGCCAGCAACTGAGGAACGCGAAGGGAAGTTTTCCACTACAAAACTATTATCTCTTAATAAAGAGATGGGCGGTGGGGATGAAGCTAATAATACCACTTCGTCACGCCGCTCCCAATCTTTGGAATCGCGTTTTGAGTGCTATGAAAATAATAATGTTAATTATGCATTGGGCGGCAAATCAAATCAAAATTTACTACAAATGCAAACAAAATCACAATTGGTACGTAAGTTACCTGCTCTAGAAATTAAAGGAGTTTCTATGAATGTTAAAGGTAATGAAAAAATGCATCTATAAATATTTAAAAACATTGTCACATTATTTGTTCAATATATAAAATTTAGAAAATATTAAGCATTCCAAAGAAAGAGCTAAAACAGCTTATAACGAAACATCTATAAAACAGAACGAGTCATTGAGTTTAATGGGATCTAATCCAAAAGATAATTGTACTATTAACCTTTTGACAACTAGAAAGATTTTAACACGAAGCAATGATTTGTTGGGACAATCTTCAACGGAGAAACTAATAGATATGTTAAAAGAACATGCAGGTCTTAAGGAGTGCACAGAGGAAACAGCCAGTCACATTAACTCGGTAAATTTTCTATAAAATTTCGCTTGAAAATGTTCATAATATACAAAAGATTATTACTTTAGATTTTAACAGAATTGTACAATCGAGTGCGTAAAAATGAAAAACATTTTAAAAAAGGTTTTATATTAGGAGGTCTATATGGATTAGTAGAGTCTTCGTCAGCAAAAATTTTGCTAGCTGTAGCCAGAGTTGTTCTTGCGGTAAATATTCAATAGTTTATAAAAATCCTTTTTTCCATTATATTTATTATGCAAATAATTTGCAGCTGCGTGTCTCTGGCAGTAATTTAACAGGAGCATGCAAACTCATTTTTAAAGTAGCTCGAAACGAACAAAATGATTATTTGTTTTACGATAGCGATCTATTGGAATTGCTTATTGATGGCCTAGGACGTGCAAGCCCCTTGGAAGATCCGGAAGCTTGCATTTATGGTTATGGTTCTATACGTTTCCTTACATGTAGTACAGTGCAAGAGAGGGCCGAACTTACCACTATAAAAGATTTCAATCGCAATTGGTCTGAACACTTCGAATTACCGCGAAAACCAAATACTGCTCCGAATTTAGGAGAGACGCACAATTTACAATCTGATAGACAACAGAAGGAATTTGTTGAAAAGTTGTCGAGGCAAGATGCACTAGTAGTGCGTTTATCACGTCATGGTGCTGTACAATTAATGATATTACATTTACAAATGTTGAACGAAGCAGGAGCAACACAAAAATTAAGTGGACCACCATTGCATTCGCTATATCAACTATCAGCCGCTTTAAGGGCGTTGGCAGATGTAAGACAAATTTCTTCTTCTATTGAGCAGTTGGAAAAAGTAAATCAAACTTTTAATAACACGAGCATACAATTAGAATTGGCTTGTCCTCATTTAGTAAGAGCCGCTGAAGTGACCATAGGTGAAGTGGAAGTCCAAGCAAATATTGTTAGAACTTTAAGGTACTTTTTGCTAAGCTAATAGACTTTATTGTGTATTGATAATAATCTTGATATATGATTAGCGTTCTTTCCGAAGATCCAGATTGTTGTCATATCTTAACAAACTTTGCAGGGCGTATCGGCATGCTTTTGGGACCTTGTTGTGCAAATTTTAAAAGTAATCAGGCCGAAAAACTCTTATCTCTGATAAGTCGTTTGGGTTATATTTTAGGTAATATTATGGCTAAATACGACATCGCTAGAATTCAAGTAAGAATTTATGATAATTTTTTTTTTTATATTTAATAATTTATACATAATTCTCTTCCTAAAAGTTCTATCACAACGATGTGGCCATGGAGTATTTATTAAACATTCTAGAAATTTATTCAAAAGAACCCTTAACACTACACAATTCTTTGGGAGACACTGTTGTAGATGTTTTAATTAAAATGATAAGAGTTCTGGCTAATATGAGTGTTAATTCAGAAGTTGGTTTTGGTTTAGGCAATACGCAATCATTGGGTAATATTTTAATGGTATTATTAAAGGCATCGCAACAAATTAAAAGCATTAAAATGGTATGTCATTACAGTAATAATATTAAATTTATACGTATCCCAATTCTTTATATTTTTTATTTCTAGAAACAAGAATTACAAGAACTAACTCATGCCACTTTGGGAGCATTACACAATCTTTGTTTCTACCAAGACAAAATTACATCAACACCAGCTCATGTCATTGAATCGAAAGGCAGTCTACAATCGGTTTTGTCTGACTTGGCGGCACAATTGTGTTCGATATTAAAAACTAATCGTGAAGAAATTACACAGACCGAAATTACTCGAGTTTTAGGTAATTTAACTAGAAACGAAAAGGCTAGGAAATCATTTTGCAAATCGAAAGGACTTAAACTTGTGGTTGAGATACTAAACAATGCTGCAACAAGTCACCTGTATGACCTGAAAGCATGTACCATTGGCATATTGGTTAATCTTTTGGGTGATATGGAAAATCGTTTACCTTTAATACAGCTAAAAGGTCCAGAAATTTTATTGCAGTTATTGCGTGATGCTTTACAACAACATGCTGACTGGTTTTTAGCTACAATTATATCTCAAGCATTTTGGAATTTGTTTATTGATACTCCCCACATAGAAGACGTATGTTCAGAGACAACTTTAGATGAATTAAGTGATCTATTGGCTGAGTATTTAGATGAAGAAAAAATTCTAAGGAACAACAACGATTCGCTACCGCAAATGTGGGAAGATTTTGCAATTGTCTCAACAGATTTATTGGAACGCCTACAATCGAATTATGATCAACAAAGTGATAGCGTTGTATCTTTGGAAGCAAGTGATTTTGAAAACGATGAAGATGATGTTTACATTGAAGGAATGTAAAGTGAAAAAGACATGTCAAAGAAAATCTAACAAAATAAAAATTAATGTCGTAATAAACTAAATTCAAATTAAAAAGTTAGTTTATGTTTTTCTATAGGTACTTTTATAATTTTTTAATCAAATAATGAAATGATGTCAACCTTAAGTTTTAATTTGTATTAATATTTTTTAATTGACATTAAGGTATATAACCAACAACCACCACCTTCTATGAAATCGATAGCACAAAAATGACAACATTTACTTTACTTCGTTTCTCTTATGTACGTTATATATGAATAAACTCGTATTTTTTTGGTATTTGAATTAAAATATTTTTTATTATTCCAACTTGCTTGTTGAATATTAATGATGATAAGTTAGTTATTGAATTTGTATAAGCCATCTGATTGCTTGCTGGCTGATTTGTTTGGCATCTCTCTTGAGAGTTTAACTTTTATTAAATTATTTTTGCGTGACTCGTTATGAATCATTTTATTTGAAGTTGATAGAGCAAATAGAAAATAGTTAATTTCATTCTTTAGAATGTACTAAAATTTATAACTTTTTTTTTTTTTTTTTTTTTTTTTTTTTTTTTTTTTGTCTTATAAAAGTATAAATGTAAAAATATGTAAAATACCAAGTAAGATACACATTTATATGATTCAAATTGTACATATTTTTCGCATTCTGATTTTTTTTATTTCTTATCAATATTTGATTAAATCTAATAAATTATAGTTCAGTTACATTTGTGTTCATCATGAGAACATTGTTGATATAAAAAAATATATTGTATGTACATATTTATTGTATGTGTAAAAACAAATCAAAAAGAAAACTTATTTAAATAATCATATAAAATGTAAAACAATTTCCCATGGTCATATTAAAAAAAAAAAAATAAAACAATATAAGAGAAAATATTTGCAAAGCGAAAAAAGTTTAAACGTCAGCCTGCCAGCCAACCAACCAGCTCTATACATATGATGATGACACATCGTAACAAACCCCAATATAACTACGACTAACAGCAGCAGTTAAATAAGTTGTGAGTAGTATTAGCCAAAATGAATAGAAAAAAAAACAAAAACAATAGATAAGAAGTCATTTTTGAGGAGGGGGGCATAAAAAGTAAATTACGTACGTATTAATGAAGGAAACATAAAGTGTAAAGTTAAACTAGAGATATTTTTGGGGTTAGAATTTTTATTTTTTCTGCAACTAGATGCTATAAAAATGGACCTATTATAAATATACACCCACACTTAAGATCTATCATTATAATGCAATTGTAATGTAACATGCAAGGAAGAGAATGTAAAAATAAAATATGTATGTTAATCCAAAAAGAAAGAGAAACAGGTATGTACATATTTACCTATAGATGAGTAATATTTTTGAACGGAAAATATTTGTATTATCTTAACATAATATTTTTGTTGTTTAATATTTATTATAACGCTTACCAAAGATTTTCTTTTTCCGCATTAGCAGCATCTTTTTTCTTAGCCGTAAAGGATGATGTCAGCGCATTGCTGCCATTCACTTGAATACCCATGTCCAACGCCATCTTCACCGATTAAAAACGACGATGATAGATGGCTAGATGGATGTATGGTGTGTTATGCAGCAAAATTTGATTTGAAATTATCAAAATTTGTTTAATATTTTATGATAATAAATAATATTCAGCCAACAATTCTATCACTTCCCTTCTTTTGTCTTTTATTTCCTTAATAGGGGCAGTATTTTTTAAACAAATTCTTTACACAATTTATTCAAATGTTTTCTTCGTTCTTTTTACAATCTGTTAAACTTTAGAGAGTTTATAGAAATGGGTGAAAACAAAATTTAACTTATTTTTAGCCGCTACGCTAGCCCCAATCATAAATTTGGTTATATTACTGGCTTTTTGTGTGTTTCTACTGTTTTTTTCCTTTCTACTCTGGCTGCTTCTTTTATTTTTTCAAGTCCAATTGGGAGTATTCGTTTTTTTCTTTATTCTCTTTGTGGTTTTATTTTTTGTTTAATCACAATCTATTTCTGACCTTTTTCTGGCAAATTTCTTTGTTTATTTTGTTATTGTTGTAAATAAGATGCTAAATAATATTTAAAAATTATAGTTTTTAATTAGTTTTGATTAAAATTTGTCAAAAATTTTAATTAAATTTCACACACGATGAGAAATTACGTTCTCCTTTTCGTAATTCGTTGGAAGAAGTTGTAGAAAATGAAAAATTTGCAACTTTTGTGAGAAATATGTATAAATAGCTGTCTCACTTACTCTTTACTTATTTGAAGCAAATATATATTTTTGTTTCTCTCTAACAGGACAGCTGTTCAGTAGTAGTGTAATAATGAAACATGTCTGTTTTTTATCCAAAAAGTGTGCCAAGTTAACTTCTTTTTTTATAAAATTACTTCAGAATTGTAACGACAAAAAAATTGGATATATAGTTGGATAAATTTCTATTAGAGACTTTTGAAAAAATATGTTAAGATAAAATAAAAAATAAAGCTTTTTCAAGATATATAAATTTTAAAAAGTACATTTTAAAGACGTATCGTTTACATTAATTGACGTCTTTGTTCCATTCATGACTAAAGATATAAGTAAACATGTACTTTTCATTAATACTTGTTATCATAGCATAATTATAAAGTACTCGCACATCTACAAAAACAACAATTGCTTGTATTTTGTTATTGTAAAACTACTCCTCACAATGTCAAAATGATATGAATAGAAAATGAGAGAATAAATGAGAGGAAAAAAATGTACATAGAAATACAAAAACAATTTGACAGTAACGCGAGGTGCTGTTCTTACGAGTATACTTTCTAATTATACTATGCTTGTTGTTGTCTCTCGTGAAAAATTCGAAAATTGTATTTGTTCTTTCCAAAAGTCATACTGATAAAGATTTCCTATATAAGATATATGAAACATAAATAGATATGTATATTGTATTATTGTTGTTGAGTATATTTG
>MINK01171930.1:12642-39537 GCA_001735545.1 Phormia regina
AATACAAGGAATTGTTGTTTTTGTAGATGTGCGAGTACTTTGTTATTATACTATGCATTTATTATTTTATTTTTTATTTCAAATAAGTGTTGCCGCAAGCTCATAGAGCCCAAATTTGTTATACTATCATACAAAAATTAATTATTACTACAATTATAAAATTATCATATATATAATTTACTTTTCAAAATAAAATAAACCATAAATTTTGTGCACACAGAAATTTGACTAAATTGAATCCATTTGAGTTACATACCCTTACAAAATTCAACAATGTTATAATGACAAAAATGTCCAATTATCATTAGCATTAAATATATATAAAATTCTCAAATGTTAGGGTATAAACTCTACACATAACATATAACTGTTAAAAGTTAATTAAAAAAAGAAAGAATAATAAAAAACAAAAAAAAAAAAAATAAATAAAATGAATATGTTTTATAAAAATAAGTTTTAAAATTTCAATAATTGTACTCTTACGGAAAATCAAATATATTAAAAACAAGGTCAAAGCTAATAAACACAAATTTTCAAATAGACTATTATTTAGGGAATAAATTTAATCAAAATGCAAAATCAATTCAAATATAAATGTCTAGGAAAATGTAATTAATACATTAATCATATAATACATACAAAATTGAAAAAAAAAAAAAATGTTACAAGTAAATGAATTGAATATGAAAAATTATAATTCTATTTGTGGTATTAAAAACCATCTGGCATCGCTGTGTAAATCGGTGTTCTTCTTCATATGTTATTAATTCCCTGTAAATGTTTAATCAAATTTAGCAAAATATGACATTTATTTATGACGTGTTTGTTTACAATTAATAACAATAAAAAATATAGTTAAGAAAACATTTAAAGAATTGTTAATATTTAATAGAAATGGCTACTAAACTAAATGTTAATATACGTACGTTATTAGCAAATTGTGAAGAATTAGCTAAGGAAGAAGTAAATTTTTGGCGTTTAAAGAAATTTATAAAATCCCTGGAAACTATGATCGATGAACTAAAAAATATGGAAGAGTAAGTGAAAACAACAAGGATCAATGTATCAAAATAATGTTAACATATTTGATGTTTATTTTAGTTCATATAGTAGCGAAAAAATACCCGACTATACGAAAAGACTTCAAAATTTAAAGATAATTACCAATTATATAGACAGTCCACCACCAGCCAACCGAATAAGGTCGGCTAGATTAAGAGGTGGTGCCTCTGAGTCTGGAGATGATGCCCTTAAAGAAATGCATCAACTACAATCATCCAAGCAATATGCAGATTTGCGTAAGGAACTATTGCAGGAAGACTCACTAAGACGACGTAAACCCATAGAAGAAGGTGGAGCTAGTGGTGAACAAAGTGAGGCTGTAAAATATATAAGAGAAAATCAGGAAATGATTACCGAGCACATGTTGTCTTTAACTAGAAATCTCCGCGAACAGACGGAAACAGCAAACAAAATAATTAGAAAAGATACCGAAATGGTATCACGTTCTTCTGGTATGGCTGATCGTAATATTGGAGCCCTAAACAAAGAAACCGAAAAATTGGAGGATCACTCACGTAATGCTTGGAAATGTTGGATGTGGCTAATGATAGTATTTGTGATTGTAACATTTATAGTAATGGTTTTATTTATGAAAATAGTAAAAAAGAAAAAATATTAAGCAAAAAGGAAGTTAATTTTTATTTATTTTGGAATGCATTGGTAATAAAATTATTATATGACTTAATCAAAAGAATTTTGATTTGTTTGAGATGATTAAAATCCCAATAATATCGTTTAGAGAATTCATGTAAATAGGTTTTAAATTGATATTTTGAAATATTGATATTTTGAATAGTTATATTACAAAATAGACATTTGAAAAATACTTAAAATATTTTTTTTTTTTGGTTTGTGTATTTGCTAATTTTTTTAATGTAGCCATACTTTTTTAACAGTAAAATGTCAAAGTTACCAACTGCAGCCAACTTTACTCATAACTAATATGTCAATTTGACATTTGAGGGCTGCGTACTACGTCTCTTTCTTTTTCCGGTCGCCAAAATGGTAAGACTTGTAGTGAAAATTTTGTAATAAAATTTAATTGTAAACAATCTTAAAAAAACAAAATGAAAAACTAAAGTGAATAATAAAATCTTGAAAAAATGTTGGAAGAATATGTGAATAAACAAATATTTTATGTCTGTTCTTTTCCAGGGTATTGATATTAGCCACAAATACGATCGTAAGGTTCGCAGAACTGAGCCTAAATCGCAAGATGTTTACTTGCGTCTTTTGGTCAAGGTAAGATTAATTGAAACTAGAAAATATTTACTAAATAAAAAAAATTTAAGAATTGATTTTTTTCATTGTTAAATTTTACTTTTATCCATTAAACAAGTTGTTTTGATAATGTTTTTGTTTATTTTAGTTGTACCGTTTCCTTCAACGCCGTACCAACAAGAAATTCAACCGTATCGTGTTGAAACGTTTGTTTATGAGCAAGACCAATAGGCCTCCCATGTCTTTGCAACGTGTTAGCCGTTTCTTCAAAGCTGCCAAACAACCTGAATCCACTGTTGTTATTGTCGGCACCGTTACCGATGACGTACGTCTACTGAAAGTACCCAAAATGACCGTATGTGCTTTGCACGTCACCCAAACAGCTCGCGAACGCATCTTGAAGGCTGGTGGCCAAGTAATCACCTTCGATCAATTGGCTCTGAAGTCACCCACTGGCAAGAACTGTTTGTTGTTGCAAGGTAAACGTACCGCTCGTACTGCCTGTAAACACTTTGGCAAAGCTCCCGGTGTACCACACTCTCATACTCGCCCCTATGTACGTTCCAAGGGACGTAAATTTGAACGTGCTCGTGGTCGTCGTTCCAGCTGTGGTTACAAAAAGTAAACAAACAACAAAAAGTTTAATACTTTTTGTTTTTTTATAGTTGTACTAATTAAGTTTGCTAATATCCATCAAGGACTATATTAAAAACATTCAATAAGAACGGAATAAAAAAATCAGTTTTACATGATGGTTCCAACAAACCAGCGAGTCTTGGTTGAAGGAGCATTTTTAATAATACTCAAGTGTGTTTTTATTTGTAATGGATAATTTTGTTTTAACATAAAAATTACAAAAACGTGTAAAATTTATATAAAATCTAATGCAAGTGTGCACCCCAATAGTTTAATAATGGTTGATCCTGAGGTTGAACACCTAATACTCTCTTTAATTTAGTATTCGGTGATTTGGCATGATTGAGACATATTACTTTGCTGAAATGACAAAATAGTTAATACAGTGTAAATTTGTAAAAAAAAAAGTTGTTTGTTATACTTTTTCCACTCCTCTACCAAAACTTTGGTGTGACGATTTAAAACCAATTCGGTAAAACGAGTTTCATCTACAGCTCTTAGTAATTTCACCAATAAATCTGGAACTAAAACAATATGAGAAAATAATATATAAGTACATTTTTTAATAACGTTTTAGGTGGCGATATTGAAGAAAAATCTTCATTGCAACCGGACAGATAGCTACCAGGGTCCATCATGACTAAGAGTTTTAAAATAAATTTTTCACTACTTTTAATGATAATTCTTCATTTTTATTTATTTATTTATTTTTTTTTTTTTTCTCAAAGAATAATTCTTAATAAAAAAAAATTACTTTTCTATTTTAAATTTTAATTTTAAAGAAAATCGTATGATTTACAAAAATATACATGAGATCAAGTTTAATGGATAGTTTTTCATTGAGCAATGAAATTAAAAATTAACATTAAAATTTTTTAGGCTAAACACTTATCCGGTCGCTCTTTGTATTGATTTTTTTTTTACAACAATGAATACTTTTTGTCCAAATTGTTCGATTTTTTGTAATTGTTCAAGTATTTTCAAATAAGCATTTTAATTCGAATAGATACCTTAATAGCTACATATCGTCATCGAAAACGCAAAGTAACATCAGATTTATTAATAATTAAAAAAAATTAATAATGAAAATAAACAAAATTTACGAATTTAGATTGCAACTTATTAAATATATGTATATTAAAAATATGGTGTAAAAAAATACACACACACATTCAAAAAAATTGAAATAAAAAATATTAATCACCTAAATAAAATATTATATATTACATTCTTAAATAACGATATTTAAAATGTAATAAACAACCCAATAAGCATATTTACTGGCATTCAAGCTGAAACAAAATGTATTTCAAGCTTGATTCCAGTATCAAGCAATGAATTAAACTTGTAGTATACTTTAATTCAATAGCGTTCTCCAGAAAAAAGGAAATTTAAATTCCAGTCAAATGTATTTTATTTGAATATTTTTAATTTTTTCAATCATATTTCCTGTATAAACTATTTTAATATTTGAATTCATGTCAATTTCCAGCAAAATATTCCAAGGCTGGAATTTTCGAAACTTGTTTGCTTATTGGAAAAGAAATTGCTTGTAGGATAACTCACTTTGATGTTATGCTGTTTTCCATAATCTTTCGGTGACAATATTATTTTTTTAAACTCGTAATTTGTAATACACTTAAAAGCAGTAACACTACTTACGTTTTGTTGGAATTGATCCTGGCCACTTAATGCAAACATTGTTACCCAGAGATTCTTCCAAAAAGTCTATGCGAAATACCGAAGCACTAGCCATTGGCACTGCAATTTCGTTCGATATTGAAATAATTTTATAATCTGCACTTATAGAATGTTGGTGCTGGGCATCGACTCTTATAAGTGAGTGCATTTGTTCGGGTAAGAGTTTCTTCAAACACATCATAAAATGAAATGTATTAGCTGAATCTCCACGTACAATAATCTAGCAACGTACATAAAAATAAAAAATATATTATTTTATTTAATTCATCAAAAATTGTATACCTTTATTCCAGTTAAAGCACAATAGCAAACCGACGCAAATTCAGCCTTCCTTACTACCTGCTTGATGTATCTTAGCGAATAGAATTCTTCAGCATCATCGAGTGTTTCATATTTCTGTATCATGGGCAAAGTTGTTATATTATAGGTAAGTCTTTGCTGAGGAGGGTGGCTGCTACTCTGTGGTGGCAACCAGGGAAGATTACCAAATGTTACATGTTCTGTTAGAAACCTTGAACCCGCTAATAAAAGCCAAGAGAAATGTGAATGCAAAATAGCAAATACATTTTCTTCTCCTGTAAGTTCTATGAGAGACCTTGGTGTTTGTACTAAAGGTTGAGAACCGGATAGTCTTCTTTGACGCGGGGAACCTTTTAATTCCTCCTCTTCTCTAATACGTTTGGCACCATTCTGTAATTCTGTCGAAATTTTACGTAAATGTTCAGCTAGAAATGGTTTAGTATTAAGTAAAAAATATTTGTCTTTCATAAGAATTATTATAGAGAATAGCTGATAAAATCCACGGGCCTGTAAAAAAGTACCATTAGCTGAGCTATTTTGTTTTTGCTTTAAATTGATTATGCTGAAAAAACTTACTTGTAAATCACTAACATGAAATGTATGACTTAAAACATGACCCCTGGAAGTATCACCAAAAAATACAAAACCACCATCTTTGTTGTGATTTATTTCACAGCTTAAACTACGTACAGCTGCTTGTTTTACCAAAGTGGCCACCTCTGGCAGTGCTGACTGTTGTGTACTTAGGAACGTGGCTCCACTTTCATTATCTTTGCTATATATTCCATTAGTTAGTCCAATCGAGTTACAGGCAGCACATTGTTTGCCTGCTACACTATTCAAGGTTTGCAAAGCTGTCGTTGAATATAATTCATCTAATTTTGTGTCTCTAAGAGTTTGTGTACAAAATATAGACGAGGGACCGTGAGCCTCACAAAAATGACACAAAGCTATAATGGCATTCATGTGTATTAAATATTAAATTGTGATTAAAATAAAATGTTTTTATTATTTTTTTATGGTTTATTATTATGCAAACCAAAATAAATACAGCTGTTCTATAGTTTTTACACAGTCTAGCTTTTATATATATGTTTGCATCTATTAGTGTGATAACTCATTTCAATAAAATGTAAACATACGAAAAATCGCTGAAAAAATGTACAGTGGGTATCATATATAATCAAAGTAGTATTGTGAACTCATTTTTTTCCGATGACAACAAAAGTAACATAAAATTATAAATATATAATGTATTATTAGCAAAATAAATAGCAAAAGATACAATTCAAAACATTACAGCTTTTTAACTCTAGGTCTCCACGAAGAAATTATTATTTCCTAACATTAGAAATAACATTGGCAGAATAACGGGAAGAAACTTCTATAAACAAGTTGTAATCGTAAATTGCCTTCTCTGTTTGGCGGTACCAAAGCAGTGTTTGTGGACTATAATTAGACACCAGCAGATTGGAATGAGTATATTCTTTGCCGCTACACACTTCATCAGCATTCGTGGTTTCTTATCCATTTAGGTTTCGTTGAAACCTAAACTTTCTATTTCCAACTTTGTGTTAAGGGATGGAGAAAACTTAAATGAGAAAGTTCAATTTTAATTTGCTTCTTTTAGATAAAAACTTATTTCTTTCCGCGTTTTTTTTTTTTTAATTCTCTTTTTAACACAAAATTAATTCATTTTTAAATTTTATAAAATAACAATAAATTTAGCTGCTTAAAGAGATAGAATTTGACAATTGCGGATACAAAAATGTTAACGTGCAGACCACGGGTAAAGAAGTAAAAAAAATTAAAAATTATCCTCGCTGGCTCCATTATTTTGATACATTAGTACCAAACATATTGACGTACTGACTACATATATCCACATAAATAACTAATGAATATACAATGTTATATATCAGTTATGGCAACTCTATTCTTATTTATTAAATTTCATGTAATTTCTATAGGTGTCACGTCTGGACTTTGAGTAGGTCATTCTGAAATTTTAATTATTTTCCCAGCTATATTGATTTCCTACTATAGAATAAAAGTTTATTATATTTTTTATTATACATTTTTTCCGTCCTCATATATTTTTTTGTGAGTTGAAAATTCAGACCATAGTTTTCGGATTTCCAGAATAAGTTTTGATAAAATTTTGGATCAGAAAGCATAGTATTTTAAAGCTAAATTGTTATCTACAATTTTTGTAGGGATTCTTATGGCTTTGTAATATATTTCTATTCTTTTCACTTTTCTGTAAATGCTTAATTCTATTCGAAAAAAGCTTTTAAATATTTATTTATTTTGAAAACATTCAAAGATTGAGAAAAATATATATTTCATGAATTTTTTTACCAAAGTTTGTATCTTTTATAAATAATTTTATTTATCTAATAAGTTTTTATTCTGTATATACAAAATATATATAAATATATAAAACTATTTTCTTTGTATAAAGTTTGTTTGAAATCATAATGGAAGTTGCAAAAATAATATATAGTGTTTGATTATAAAAATATAAAATTATAATATAAATATAAATCAGGTTTTCTGAAAGGAAGTATAAAATTATAATAGAATAGTTGTTAGTGGCGTTTACATAATCATTAAAAAAGCACATTTACAAAAATAAAAATCTATTTGGAAAAAGACTGTAAAGTTTAATTATAAATAAATCCATTATAATTTTAATGTTTGTGTATATATAGATAACTTTGACTTAACTACTTATACGATTTATTACAGTAAAAAGTTGATTTTATTTAAAATTATGTAAAATATTAAGACATACTTATATGTATTTTATAAACTAAATTTCAACTCTAGGACGAAACTGCAAACGTAAAGGAGGTTCTCGAAAACGCCAACGAGTAACATAAACAAATTTTAATGTATGATCCTTACCCAACAATTCCTCATTGCACAGTATGTCAATCTTGAAAAAAAAGAAAAGTTAAACATGTATTAAGCTGGGTTTTATTACATTATTAATTACCTCTCGATATTTATCAATGCCATTTAAAATTTTTTTGGCCACCAACTTTTTAAGGTGTGTAATCGTTGCCTGAGAACTACAGCGTATAAAACGTCTTTGCAAATTTTTGAAATTGTTACTCATACATTCCAAACATACATTGACTTGTTCATCTAATCTATGGAAATCAGATTCGGCATGAGCTTCCATGACCTTTTCATTGTCATCATCGTGATTTTGTGGCAAATCTTTAGGACAAGCCATATTACGACTCTTGTAGAAATCACGTTCTCTACGCATTTCATCTGGTGTTGAACAAAGACATAAATAATTAAATTGTCAGTATAGAATATAATAAAATTTATTTCATAAATAAGATTTATTTATTTTTTCATTCATATATTTATTCATATTTTATATATTCATATACATATGTATATCATATTACAAATGAATAAAATCATTAACCCCGTATTTTAATAAATTATAAAACTGACAAATATAAAAGTTAAAAAGCCTCAATTTTCGAAAGAAAATATAATAATTAATAATAAATTTTAATAATTAAACAATTTATTTTTAAATGAGATCATTGCTTTTAAATCATGAATTTTACCTTCTTGCAGATTTGGCACTAACTTATAAACAATATCTTGCATTGTCCGATCAAAGCTAATATACTGAAGCGGGTGAGATTGATGAATGACATTTTCGCAGGTAGGGCAGGTCTTCTTCTCTTCTAGATGTTTAACCAAACAGCTTTTGCAAACTAAATATAAATAAATTTTTTTAGAACAAACTGTAACTTTTTCCGTGTTTTATACTCACAGGTATGTAAACACTCTGTGACTGTGGTGGCATCAATGAAATAACCTCCACATATTTTACATGTTATATGAGGATTAATAGATTTCAATTTCACTCTTCTCTCCATTTTGATAACAATTGTTCATACTAATTAAAATATTGCACCAATAATATTTTGTTAAAATTTGTTAACCCGTTATAGCGGCGGCTCCGAGAAAATTCTGAATATTTTTTCTTAACACTTCACACATTTATTCACCCGCAACACACACAAATTCTTTTATGTTTTGTTCATATCGATTTTCTACTTATTTACACAGTTTTCGAAAGGGATTATAATATATACATATTTTAAATATATAATGATTCGAAGTATATGTATTAAATATTTAAATAAATATGTTTAATTCGTCAAATAAAAGAAAAATAATATACAAGAAATTGACACGAACAGTTTTTTATATTTTATAGCTTTTCTCTTAATTTATTTTTCGGTGTTTTTTGTTACAATGTTGGTCACACTGTATAAATGTCATTTAAGAAAAAGAATAAAGTCCGGTAATATTTATTTCAATCTTTGAACAATAGTGTTTTATATATATTCTTTAAATAAAATTATTTTAATATTTTTAAACATTTTTTAATAGAAAATGTATTTATTTTTGTAGTCGATAAATCGACTTTCTAGATGCCAAAAGTCGAAAATTCGAAAATAGTCGAAATAAGTCAAAAAGTCGGAAAAAGTTGAAAATAGTCGGAAAAAATCGGAAAGTCGAAAATAGTCGGAAAAAATATAAAAGTCGATTATAGTCGGAAAAAGTCGAAAATATATTGTAATTTTATTAGAGAAAAGGAAACAAACTCAAAAATAGCAAAATTTTTTACTGTCATTTATAAAATAAAATATGTCATTAAATTTTCGCCCTTTTTCAGTAAATTGATGATATTAATATTTTTTAGAAGAAATTAAGACAATACATAAAAGGTTATCTGATTATGTGGTTATATAAATTGTTTAACATTTAACTGAAAATTTTTTATTTTCAGAAAAAGATTTTTAGAGAAGTCGGTATTCGATATACCTAAAGGAGAAAGTTCCTGATCCCGGCCAAAGAGAAAATATGTTTATTTGAACTGGAACGATAATCTTACAACCGTCTTCAAAATAATGAGTGTTTGCTAACGAGTGATTAACTTTCCGCTTGTAAGTTTCAGTAAGAAAAAGTTAGTTACTCGTTAGCAAACATGCGTTATTATTTTGAATACATCTTGTTCATTTTGAAAATTTCTATAAAACGCATCGAAAATTTAAATAAATTTATAAAAATCCCAAAATCCTCTTCACAAAATCTGACCAAATTTTAAAGTTCAAGTCAGCTTATCTGGCAACACTGGGAACCAACTATTGTTTATAAACATAGCATAATTATAAAGTAGTCGCACATCTATTTTGATAGTGCAAAATTACTCCTCACAATGTCAAAATGATATGAACAGAAAATGAGAGAATAAATGAGAGGAATAGTAAAGTGCTCACGAAAAAAATTTACGTAGGAATACAAAAACAATTTTACAGTGACGCGAGGCATGTCGATGAAAAAAGTCTAAAACAGCTGTTCTTACGAGTATACTTTCTAATTATTATACTATGGTTTATAAAGTTAAAAACTATTAAGAATAATTTTCATAATTAAAATAAAACAAAGTAAGTATTAAACTAAAAAATTTTATATAAAAACATTTATTAAATTCGTATTCCTAAATTTGGTCAAAATATTAAATTTTACAAATCCAATGATTATGTATACATAATGCATGTGCTTAAATATATACATACATACATTTTACATCAAAAACTAAATTCAGGTAATTTTATTGAAGAATAGACAATTTTAAAATTTTCAGCACATACTATTATATCTTACAACTATAGTCGGGATAGTGCAATAGACTTAACAATTGGACGCACACAGGCTTTAATTTCTCCAATTTATGCCAAACGCGTGGTCAGAGAGCCCTTACAATCATTACAAATTTATTCGGGCGAACCCCTACTCATCTTCAAAGAAGTCATAAGAAATAGCTAAATTTCCTGTATTAAAAAAAATAGTGTATGCTTGAAAAGGGTGTTCCAACTTCTTCAAACATTTGTACATTATCTGCAGTACTATTTTTTCTTATGGGAAAAAGGTAAACCTTTATCAAACAGGCATTATTATTTTTTGTGAATACGGCTGTATATTTTTGTGAATGCGGCTGTATAAAAATATTCGTTGGCTAGTGTATTTCAAAAGGTTTAAGGTTATCTATGAAATGCTTTATCTGGGCTTAATAACAGAATATAAGCTTTATGTACATACATAGATTTTAAACATTTGTTCTCTATATATGAGTAACAAACTTAAAAGCATTCCATTCCTAATAACTTCTCTCAATTCACTAAATTTAAAGAGAAATACATCTGTAGATTCATATGTATGTATGTACGTCGAAAGAAATCAGCTTTATTTTTAATGGTTTTGCCACTTAATCATGAACCGGCTATGAATGAATTAATGATGTGTGTTGTATTCATTCTGTCCAGTTTTTTTTTACAAGCAACAAGTAAATTCCCCTTACTCCATCATTAAAGTGTTATTGCCTTTAAAATAAATTGGTTGTATGTTAATGCCCCAATCATTTACCAGTCTCTGTTATTTTAAGAATAACAACATTAACTTTTTCAGTTTTATCTTGGCTTTCCTTCCTAACGGTTGGTGTTTTATTCTCTTGCAGCTGGCTTCTTTGAATTTAACAAACAAACTCATAATGTCTGTTGGTCGTGTGTTCATATATGGTGGTAAAGGGGCTTTAGGAGCTGCGTGTGTTTCACATTTTAAGAATAACAATTATGTGAGTATTTATAAAAAATAATATAAAACTTATTCGCGCAATTGACCTTCTATTAAATGAACTTTCACTTTATTGAAAACCTTGTAATTTATTTAAAATATTAAATGTATTTGTTGTATAGTGGGTTGGCAGCATAGACTTGAGTGTAAATGACCAAGCTGATGTGAGTATTGTAGTGCCCCGTGACGCTACTTGGCCAGATCAGGAGCAAGAAGTTTTGAATAAAGTTGGAGATGCTTTGCAAGGTAACAAATTAGATGCTGTTATTTGTGTAGCTGGAGGCTGGGCTGGTGGTAATGCTAAAAAAGGTTAGAACAATAAAGATTTAAATAATCTGGAATAAAACTAATAAATACACAATATTTCAATAGATTTGGCTAAAAACGCTGATTTGATGTGGCGTCAAAGTGTTTGGACTTCAGCTATTGCGGCAGCTGTGGCCTCGCACCACTTAAAAGAAAGTGGTGTATTGGCTTTAACTGGTGCGAAACCAGCTTTAGAAGGTACTCCTGGTATGATTGGCTATGGCATGGCTAAAGCTGCTGTTCATCAGCTTACGCGCTCTTTAGCTGGCAAAGATTCTGGTTTACCAAATGATGCATTAGTTGTTGCTATTCTCCCAATAACTTTGGATACCCCAATGAATCGTAAATGGATGCCAAAAGCTGATTTTACTACTTGGACTCCTTTAACTAAAGTAGCCGAGTAAGTATTTTGCATAAAATACTAATGTTGTAGCAGTTATTTAAAGTACTATGCTTTTTATATGTAGGCTTTTCCACAAATGGACTAAGGGAGAAGAACGTCCCAAATCTGGTGCTCTTTTGCAACTTATTACAAAAGATTCGGTCACACAACTAGTGGAAAGTGCATAATCTGTGTGTATTGCTGGCATTTGTATATGAAAGACGGTTTTAGGGAGTTTATGTGAATCTTACTATCGTTTATAATAAATATTCCAGTAGTTTATTTGTTGTTTTAGTTTTAAATCATATTAAATATTTTACTCATACATGTTATTGTAAGCATTTGTTTCGCTAGAGTTTATGTAAACAAAAATTTAAAGATGATATTGTACACAAGAAAATTTAAATTTGTTGATAACCTTTTGACATAATCTTTAGGACATCAACGAATAGTTTTTTAAAGAGAAAATCTTAGGCTATATAAATTTAAAGTGATGTCCTACAAAACACCAAATGTTTGTATGTATATACATAAATGTATATGTATGTACATACGTACAAACATTGGTATTTTAAAAAAATCAGCTTCCGTTTAATTTTAATATGTGGTTATAAATATAATGTGTTTGTGCTGACGTTTTTTAAAATATACCTACAAAAAACTATCAAGAGCTTTCAAAAAAGAAGGTTTTCACCACTTCAAAAAATGAGCAAAGTGCATATTTTGTACTTTTTTGGAAGTTCTTAGTAATTACTTCCATTAAATGTTAAATAAATTAACTTTTAGCGAAAAGAATTTTAATAGTTTCTAAGAAAATTAAAATTTTACAATTTTTTTATTATATTTTAGTTAGGCAATAGCGGAATTTTTATTAAAGAAATTGTGTGAACATAGTTTTAAGCAAAGTACTTCTAAGGAAACGAACAAGAACATGATACTAATGATAACCATGGGTAAAAAAACTACTAACCACTTCTAATGACACAATGTTAAATTCATGACTTTTTCAGTTCCTTTGTAGCAAAGGAGCTATTGAACTTAGCACAGCTAAAATAACTTTGAGAAAAAAATTTCACCCAAAAAATATTGCAATATATCATTGCTATTAATAAATATTTTCAGAGAAACATATTGAAATTTCATAAATAAACATCCCTAACTCAGCTCCCATTTAATTGATTTTTTATTGATTCTTCATTTACATAACCGAGCCAATTGGCGCCTTATATGGCTAATCAAAGCTACTAAAAATAATAACAAATTCAATAAAAATTAAAAAATAAACTTTTTGTGTTGGTGGAAATAGCAATATAAAATATTTCTTGCGCAATTAAATATTTTGGAAGTTACAGGGCTTGAAAATCAAATTTTCCTAACTTTTTGTTGAGTAAAAAGGAAGAATTACGTTAGCGAAACCGCTGAAGTTAATAGTTCGTCTGCCCGGCCGTCTATTAAGTAAAAAAAATCACATAAAATATATTTTTTTTACAGTAAAAATTACAAAACATTTAAATGTTCATAAAAATCTATATTTTTTATTTTAAAAATGTGTCATTAACAGCTTTCATTTGATACCCAATCGGATCAATAGTGTAAGATACATTTACGATTGAGTAAGGTAGGTAGAATACGGGAACAAACTTTTATTTTTAAATTTATGTTAAGGGTGGGGAAAATTTTAATTTTAATTTGTCTTTTTTCGACCAAGAACTTATATTTTTCATTTTTTCCTTTTTATTCGTCTTTTTTAAACAAAATTAATTAATTTTCTTTCTACGTTTTGTTAAATAAATAAAAACTTTGAAAGAATAACAATAAATTTGATAGCTTATGTTAAACATTTTTGCTTTGCATTGTGTTTAAACATTTATTCCTAGCACAATTATAAAGTACTCGCACATCTACAAAAACAACAATTCCATGTTCCACGTTAAGTCGAAAAGTTGGCTGGTTGGGTCTTTATTGGTCTACACGTAACATTTAATTTGACAATTGTGAACACACAAATTTATCGTGTAGACTAGGGTTTCAAAATCGAAGAAGAAAAAGCTGTAATAGCAACAATGTAGACCATATTAAATGCAACCCTGCAATAGTTCTCGAAACAAAAAAGAAAATTAAAAAATGCCAATTTCGAAGTAGACATCGAAATGAGTTTTATTGTTTTCATATAAAAAAGCAAAAAAAAAAAAAAATAGAAAACACGTTAAATAGTGTATCAAACAAAAGGACAAAGGACCTTTAAACAGTTGCATTCGGTGAACAAAGAAATAAATTGCCAATACAACATAGTCAATCAGTTTTCGACCGACCAAGCAAGGAATAAGACACACTTATTAGCAGAAGAAAGCCCAAACAGTGTATAGTTGTGGTAGTTGCCCATTGAGGTATAACATCAGCAAGACAAGTAGCGCTTTCCAAAGATATATTAGTTGTGCAAGATGAATAAGCGAAATAATGTAAGTTAATTTTTGTTTTGCAATTTTATTAAGAAGCTGATTGAATTAACGTGTTTTGCTTATAAAGCAAAGCAATGTATAGTAATATGTGTGTGTTTGTGTATTTTGATTTTTTTTTTCGTTTAACTTTTCAAGATACGTTTACCTCCAGAGGTCAATCGCCTTTTGTATGTTCGTAATTTACCCTACAAAATTACATCTGAAGAAATGTATGATATCTTTGGAAAATTTGGAGCTATACGACAAATAAGAGTGTAAGTGTATTCGTTCATTCATAAACGTTTTCGTTCATTTATAAAATCTCTTTTCCTTAGTGGCAATACACCAGAAACTCGTGGCACTGCCTTTGTAGTCTATGAGGACATTTTTGATGCAAAAAATGCTTGCGACCACTTATCTGGCTTCAATGTTTGTAATCGTTATCTGGTGGTGTTATATTATCAATCGAACAAGGCATTCAAACGTTTAGATGTGGATAAAAAACAGGAGGAATTGAACAACATCAAAACGAAATACAACTTGAAAACACCGGAACAACCTTAAAATCCTTTCTTCCATTTTTATTATTATTTTCTTTTTTCTAAATTATTTTCTTATAAAGTAGTTTCGATTTTATTTCCATTTGTAAAATTTTTGCAAATTCTGTAAAAAAATAAATTCTTGTTTTATTTTTCCTATGTTTTAACTAAAAACAATCATCTCATAAAAAACAATTTCATTAAGACTGTGGTCAGGAAAAACTGTCTATTCCTGATTTAATTTATCATAATCATTAATCATTTTATTCAAGTATTCATTCTCATCATAAAAATAACAAGCAAATGTAAAATGAACAAAAAAATTGAAAAATTGAAACTCCAAAATTATAGTTTTCATTTAGTAGATTAGTTTGGGAGGATTTTTTGTCAGTAAAAATGTGCTTTTCATTTCATTGACGAAGTTCGAAAATTTTCTAGGGTATATTAATTCAACAACAATTTTAATATAATTGGTCCACAAATTTGAGGGAATCGGGGAAAATATTACGATTAAACTAATTGCAATTGGCCATTTTGTATTTTATATTCGACATCGATTTCATTGTATAGGATTCGACTATTCCTAAATACTATTCCTATATAAGGGGTTACTAACATATTTACATATTTATGTGTCAGAACATCTAATTTTTAGTCACTTATAAAGATGACTATTGGCATACCACCATATATGTCACGCAAATCTAAATTACTAATTAAAAATTGTCAAATATTAAAGATAGTCAATAAAAAGAGCAATTATTTAACTATATTATTATGTATATTTATCTCATAGTATTACATATTAAATGTTTAATGCAAATATAAGTTTGTGTTCACAAAATTGCAATAAAAGTTATAAATTTTGAACAATCTTAAAAGTAATGCATGTTTTTTGTTTTGTATCACTGATTGTGTACAAAATGGTATTAAAATAATTTGTATTTTTTATTTTATTACAATTTGTTTCTATTTCAAACAAATATTGGCTATTGCAACGAAATGAACAAAAAATTAAATTGTAAAAATAAAACACATTAAACCATAAATATAAATCTTACAAGTAAATATCTAAAATCATAATAAATCGAAACGAAAAAAAAAATACATTAAAAATATTTTTAATTTGATTTGTACGCGCTTTTAAACGCGTCTTAAGAGTACATCATATTTATAAATTGAAAAAGTACTAAAATGCAGTTATAAGCTTTAAAATCCTTATATCTTGAGCTTGTTTGTATGTCTTCAAAGCCCATTTCGGTCCGGTCCGCTTTTTTATAGTCGTATCAATCTTATGTATATATATGTATGTATGTCTATCAGTAGCTTGCAAGTAGTATTTTTGTTTTTGAAAATTGCCCCTTAATAAGTACCCATAACTTGTGGGTACGAAATTTCTTCGTGTTCTTGAGTTTCCATCTTGAGAGCGCTTTCTGAAGTTGAAGGTTGTTCATTAGCTGCAGCAGCGGTAGTCGTAGTAGTGTTAGTTGTATTTGTAGTTGATGTACTAGCTAAATCACTTGGTAATACATTGGTGGCTATAGAAATATCAGCTCCAGGAGGCAATCGTTCTTTTGGTATGGCTTTGGGAACATTTTCCAAAGCCTCACGTTGTCGTCGTTGTAGTTCTTCTTCTTGTCTCTTCAGCTCTTCTAATTGTCGGCGTGCTTCTTCAGCTATTGCTTCACGTTCTTGTTCCTTTTCGATTTTGATGGCATATTTCTTTCGTTCCTGTTTAACTAACTCTTCTTTAGCCTTGATGGCAGATTGAGGTATGTATGTGGGTCTTTCTTGGTGAACTTTCATGTGGCGTTTCAATGCAACAACTTGAATGAAACGCATGTCACAATGTGTACAGGCATGAGGTTTTTCACCGGTATGTGTCATTTCGTGATGTTTTAACGTTTGAGCCTTGGCGAAACGCTTGTGACAATATCTACAGGCAAAATCTTTAACACCCTGATGTACAATCTTGTGATGGCGTCTTAGATTACCAGAACCATTGAAGCCTTGACCACAATCGGGACAGGTGTATTTGCCTTCTTTCATCATGAAATTTATCTGGGGCGACCAGGAAGGCAATGCTACTTGAGGAATGGGATTGACAGCGGTACCAGCTAAGTCTGCAATATCCACGCGCTCAACGCGTCTTGGATCTTTGGGTATGGAATTAACAGAGTCAGCACAAACCTTCAGAATTTCATCGGCCACTTTTTGATGAGATTCCTGGGTGTTTTCTGGATTTGGCAAATCTGGTATTGGTTCTGCCTCGTCGGCTGGTACTTCTCCCAATTCCACTTGACGTTTGCGATATACTTCAATAGCCCGTAAAACACGTTTCTCATGAGTCTTCAAGTGTTTTGTGAGGCCTTTCGGATATAAGAAACGTTTTCCGCACACTTTGCACTCACATCTCTTTTCACCAGTATGTGTCATTTCATGCATTTTACAAGCATTCGATTTTCCAAATTGTTTGCCACAATATTGGCAAGCATAGTCCTTGATCTTTTCGTGTACAACTCGCACGTGCATACGTAGATTTTGCTTATTGTGCGATGCATGTGGGCAGAGGTGGCATTTGAATTTCTTCTCGGTGTTATGTGTGGCAATGTGGGTGTTCCATTCTTGACGAGTTGTTTTGCCAACACCACAGTACGGACATACATAATTTTTAATACCCGCATGACGCATTAGATGATCTTTTAGAGCACTGTTAATGACAAAACGTTTGCCACAAATATTGCAAGGGAATGGCAGTTCCTGGCCGCTATGTTTAAAACTGTGCTTCTTCAAAGCCATAGGACACTTGAATACTTTTTCACAATCTGGACACGGATACGATTTCGGTACATCTTCCTTGGCGATCTTGTGAACTCTCTTCAAATGAACGTTGAGTATGCGACGACGTGTAAACATCATGGTGCAACCCTCCTGAGTGCAAGGAATCTTTTCAACAGTCTCATCATGACAATGTTCTACATGCAAACGTAAACCGTAAGCCGTAGTGAAGCCTCGTTTACAGTTTTCCACTTCGCATTGGAACGGCAACTTGTCATTGTGGTATTTCATATGCTCCTCGTAGTTTTTAGTCTTTTTGAATTTCTGGTGACAAATATGACACTCAATTATGCGATGCAAATGACGTTCAGCAGCAGGTATTCTTTTACGTTTCGGCTTAACTTTTGGATCTTTAGAGTCTGTTTCGGTTTTTTCCCCTTCACTCATTTCTTTTTTGATGCTACGTATTCTAGAGGCCAAAGGCTTATCGTCGTCACTATCGCTATCATCATCATTGTCCCCGCCGTCAGGAAACTGAAAGTCCTCATCACTGTCCCTATCCGCATCGCTGGACTCATCACTTACTTCCTCCTCTTCGACCTTGGTGGGAACTTCTTCCACTTCCTCTTTGTCAACAGTTTCCAGCATTTTGAAAACATCTTCCTCATTTTCGAGCATTTCCATTTTGTGATTTGTTAGCAAAGGATCAAAATTTAAATGCTCATCTTCATCCTCGGGCATTTGAACACCTTCAATGGGTGCAGTCGCTGGGGCTTCCATTATATCAAATTGGGGGGCACACAATATCGTATTGTTGGCCACCATTTCTTGAAATTTTTGCACCGAATCGACACATAACTTTTGAAAATCGGCCATATCACTGAGACGGGTGTAACATACCCCACAAATGTTCTTGGGAAACCCATCCTGAGGCTCCACCGACAACGATGTACACATACATAATTTTTTGGCTAGTCCGGGTACTAAAAACAGATCATAAGCATTACCATTTTGCAAATATTCCAAACAAATTCGACAAATGGAATGGATATCCATGATGGAAAACGTTTTTTTTTTTAACTTTTACACTAGAAATTTATATTTTTACAACAAAATATTTCCGAAATCGAGAGAAAAAAATGATAATCCTTCAATGTAACAAAAAATTCTACGCGTCAATATTTTCTCCCATTTTAATAAGAGTTGCCAAGTTTTTTACTATACCACATATAGTTGACAAATTGCTTAAAATGTTGTCAATTAAATTGTATATATAATTGATTTTTAAACATATGAAAATTAAATTACTTTTTTAGAAAAAAAAAATAATTTTGTTATTAATTTGCAATAAAATAATTTAAAAATATATTTTTTATTAAATAAGTGTTGGTAGCCCTGTCTACACATAATGTCAAAATAAAAAAATGAAACTGCTGCCGTATGTAGCCAGATGTATTTTTGTGTGGATTCAGGGAGGTTTTATTTATTATATGTATGTATATACATAAAATTCAATCTAACTGTGCAAAAATCTAATGTAAAAAAAATATATATTTTTTTAGTTGTTAAAAAAATGAGTTAAAGTAAACAAAGAATGATTACTAGAAATAAAAAATAAGCAGAAATGCTACCAGACTAAAAATATTTTTGCAAAGGGATTTAGTTTCTGGGAATATAAAATAATTATTCTTGAAAATTTAAACAAAAGAATGCAAGAACACGGATAATAGTGTTACATATAGAAATGTAAACTTCAGAACAGGTTCTATCGAAATCCAGAATGATTTTTAGTTTTATTTAAAAAAATAAATTTTAATGATTAAAAATCATCGGAACTATTTATTTAAAATAATTTTATTTAAAATAATTTCATTAAATAATGATTATAATGATGTAAAAAAATTTGTCCGCTGTTCCTCGACCTTTAAAATTTCAATATAATTCTGTGAATGTTAATAACTATCCGATCCAATTATTTTTGATTTTTATTAGAAATATTAATTTGCTCAAAAGTAATGATTATTTTTGATTTGGCTCATAATATTAAACTTTAATTAAAAATATTTTTCATCGTTAATTAGATTTTTTGGCTAAAAGCCATGCCTGAAGATCATTTTTTTAATAAAGTTTTTAAATAATTTGATTTTTTTACTAAAAATTAAAAATCTACTTTTTTGTTTTACTAAAAATTGAAAACCTTTTTTTTTATAAATTTTGTTGGTAAAAATCAAATTTTTTAATAAAACTCAAATTTGTTATTAGTTAATTTCTCATGTTCGGTTTTATATTGTGAGTAAAAATAATCACAATTTTTAAGAAAAAAAATCAAAATCAAAAATGTTATTTGCTTTTGTTTATTTGAAAACTCATAATTATTATGGGCACTCCTTTTGATAACTATTTTAGATTTTTGAATAAAAAATAATAACGAAATAAAGATTACCGTCCCCAATAAAAACACTTTTTAAGTTAATATTGGTTTTCCGTGTATCTCAGGAACCTTTTTATCTATATATGACGATCACCCGCTTCGGTGATTTTGCAATTTTGCTCTTAATGATTTAATGAATACGGTCATATTGTGTATGATTATAAAGGTATTTGAACATACTTTTAACAATTAAATCGCATTTGTATAACGATTGGAAAAATATAAAAAAATACTTAAGTCACATAACTCGTAAATTACTTAATGCAAGTAAAAGTACTACTAAATCATTATAAAAATTTTTTAAAAATCAAGTGTGATGTAAATTTATACCTTGTTTTTAAGATGGAATTTTAAATTAACAATTTCTTTAAAAAAAGGCCGAAAACCCCAAAATCTACCAAATAAAAACCAATATTAATTTATTATTTCACAATAAATTAACTATTCACAAAATAAATTAAATACTTAAAATTTTTATATCAAAAGTTTATTTTCAAATTTAACTTGATGGTTTCTTAGGGCGAGACTGATGGTTATTTGTATTGTGCCTTGGTGGTTGATATCTTTGTGGAATGTGAGGTCGATACGGTGCATAAGGTAAAGCTGGTGGCATGCCTGCATATGGTGGTCTTAATGGAGGCATCATGGGCAACATGTGAAAGGGGGCAAAATTTGAAACTGGTGGTGGCCTATGATGTGATGGATGCCATGGTGGTTGTGATGCTGTCCAACCGGGCTATGAAAAAATAAATAAATAAATAACTAATAAATATTGTTAAGACAAAAAAATAACGTACAAATGAATAGGCTGCATAGTCAGCTGGAACAGCTACTGGTATTGTTATAATTTGCGGAGTGGGGGATATTACAGTTGCTGCTAAAGTGTTAACCTCCTCTTTGTGCTCCTTGTCACGTTCTCTGCTAGACCGACTAGAATGTTTATGGCGTTCACGTCTTGATGGTGAGCGAGTTCTTGAACGAGATCGTGATCCACGCGGTCTATAGTCTCTTCTGGAACTTCGATGTGGTGAGTATTTGCGATACCTTTCTCTACTTGTTGAGCGCCTTCTTCTTGGCGGACTTTCAATGCGTCGCTTCCCTATAGGACTGTATTTTCGAGTTGAGCTCGACTTTGGCGGGGTTCGAGAATGTGATCGACCGTACAAACGTCTCAAACGATCCTTTTCACGTTGTTCATCACGGTAGTAAGGAACTTTTTCGACAGGTTTCCTTTTGGCGGGAGAAGTAGAGCGGGATTTACTTCTCTCCCTTCTTGTATATTTATCAGACTTTGTATGGGTACTATATTTTATATTATAAGCATGTTTATCGCGATTATAACTTGTTCTTTCATTACGACTAGATCTTTCCGTTGACTTTCGACGACCAGAAGTTGAAGAGGAGTGTTTTTTTGTATCACGATGGCGATACCTTTCCGGAGAACTTGATTCCTTTAAGTTTAAAATTCATGTTATTTAAAAGTTTTTTTTCTTTATACTGTCTTACAAAAAGTTCATATTTTTCAAAAATTGTTATTCTAATTAATTTTAAAAAAATTTTAAAAACTAATGTACTCAGCTAAAAATGAACATACATATATTTATGGATCACGTATGAAAATATATGAATATATATGGTTCCATGTATGAAGAGGTATATGGAGATATTTTCAATTTATGGATTCATATATTAAACATTACATAAAAAATATTGCCATATATGAAATTATAAGTGAATTTTTATTAATATATGGTATCATATATCAAATTTTTCCATGTAGGAAACAATATATGATTTGGTAAAAAAAAAAAAATTGGTTGCTCTTAAAATCTGCATGACCAAGACTTCTGCATAATTTACGATGAGTTTCACATGAAAACAAAGAAGATGTATGCATATTAAGCTATATTAGCTAAAATGAGGTTTTATACTATAAAATATAAAAATAAAATGCTACATTACATAATAATATTACCCCAATTATCTTGTACAAATTTCTAAAAAAAAAATTGCATATTTTTACTATATTTTATTTATAGATATAAAAAGTGTTTATCAAAATATGAAGAAAACAAATTTCTTGACATAAAAAAATAAAATAAATAAATAAATAAATAAATAAATAAATAAATAAATAAATAATCAATCCAAATAATAAAAAATTTTGGCAAAATCAATTTTAAGCTGTTCTATCGGACAATAATCGGTGTCAATAGATGGTAATTTTATGATTAATATTAAAAGAAATATGTATTCAAATTTTGAAATGTTTTTTGCCTTCAAAATCCTAAATTCTTCAACAGAATATTGAGACAGCTGGGGGAAAGTTGAGGATGGGGTCCGATGATGACTATAAAGTCGCTATCGATGATGCCGATTAATTTTATTGGTACACGGGTTACATAGCACATACCCAAAAAAAATACGAAGTGGTAGTGTTTATGGTCATATATTTCCATATATCCTCAATTTTAGGATCCAAACATATATGATACACAATATAATTATACATATACTATTATATATGACCATTTTCAGCTGTGTAGTTTAAAAATAAAATTTTTAAATAAAATGTACTTACCGTAGATGAACTTCTTCGATTGGTTTTGATTTTATTGCCAGTATTTTGATCATGACCTATATTATTATTACGATTTTCAGCGATCGTTTGATTAACTGTAATATCATGACGTTCAAATAAAGGTATCGAACCTTCACCTAAACACGGAAGAGAATAACAAATTTATCATAAACGGAAACATGTTCCTGGTTAAACAATCATTGTATGTTGCTAAAGTTGATTAACAAAATTAATTATTTCAATCTATTTAACAAAATTTAAGATGTAAAGTTTTATATATTGACTTAATATTAGCACTTTTAGATTATTTTGTTTTAATTTTTTAATATGAAAGAACAAAATGTTTTATAATTTTAATAATATTTTAAAATTTTTGTTTAATTTTTTTTTTTTTTTTAATTTAAAAGGATTTTGAAATGTTTTAAATTTTATTTAATTTGGGATCTTGTTTGTAAAAAATTTAAATTCTTTATATTTAATTTACTATAAATATGATATAAAATAAATATTTTGAATATTAAAAATTGTTTCATTTTAGGAGGACATCTTCCCATATGGTATGTTGATTGTAGTTAGGCTAATCATTATGAAATCCTGTAAACCTCTGTATGTTGCCTTGTATTTAATGTTGATTGTAGTTTGATAGCACTCCATTAATTATTTGTTTTGGTATGTTGATTGATGTTTTGTTCATTGTTAAAACATAAACACTTCTGTGATCTTCAAAATTTGGTATGTTGATTGTTGAGTTTTATTTTTACACTAAAATTCATTAATCTTAACTACTTAATATAATACTATAACGTAAATTGAAACCTCTATAATTTATATTTTCAATAACACAAGACAATTAAAATAAATATTTCTTGCTTACTTATGTTTTGAAACTAATCATATTACTTTCTAAGAAAAAAATACAATATACATATACACTCCTCGTCATCAGGATAGAACCGTAATATAAAAATTGCTATATTTTTTGAACAGGTTAACATAGAACATTCTAACTTTTCAAATAAATAAAACGTAATGTAATTGACTATATAAATACAAAAAATTAGATCCCAATATTTTGTAATGGTGCTTTTGTCCTGTTATTTGAAATCATATTAAAAACTTATTTTTTCATTCATAATTTTATTACAATTATTTTGCTTGAATATTAACCCCCTTATTCAAAATGAAAAAGTTTATGCATGCTAACGAGTGGCTAACTTTTTCTTATGGAAATTTACATATAAAAAACTACTCGTTAGCAAGCATAGACATTTTTATAATGTAAGTTTATAATGTATTTTTTTTTTTTTTTTTTGTAAGTTTATAATTCTTTTTTCTTTTTTGTAATTTACTTCAAAAATCCGTTTTTATTTCCTCAATATGATTATTTTTAACGTCGAACCGCATGTGTGTACCTGTACAGTAAAAATATATTTAATATTGGAAAAATGTTGAAAAAATTTCATTAATTTTGCAAAAAAAAAAAGTGTAGTGAACAAAATTTACCACCATTCCAAAAGAACGTTTAACATTTTTCTCTCCATTTTGAATCCAAAGACTTTAAATTTAATTTAATTAAAAATAAACATCAGATTTTTGTGTGATTCTATCGTGGTGAAAAACTTAAAGTAGCTAATTTTTTACTTTATTTTCAAAATAGTAATAAGTACTGTTATAAGGTATTTTGAAAATATTTTGGTTGTCTTAAATAAGGAATACTGTACTTTTTGCCCTGTTTGAAAAAAAAACTTTGAGGTTTCTTTATAAATTTTGAAAATTTAGGTGGTTCTATTCCGATGACTAGATGTGTACGTATATATATTATTAATTATATAAACTATTTGCTACTAAAGTACTTTAAATATTGTTTAAAACTAAAAAAATTAAGTTATAAAAATTTTATTAATGAAAAATACAAGAATACAAATTTGTTGTCTTCATTTGTAACTTTTTAAGAAAAACTAACATTTTATTTTCGTCACAATTCAGCTCTACGAATTATATACACAATGTGACATTTTATACTTCAATAATGAAAATATTATAGGTAACACATTTTTCGATATGATTTTGTATATGTTCATTCGTATTGCGAGAAAATAGTTTTATGCAAGTTAAACGATTTTTTTTTTCGAAATAAAAAATGGTATTTTTTTGCAACGGTAAAGTTAAATGTATATATCGTCACCTAAAATGCAAAAGATCGTAAGCATACTTTTTATTTCTTAAACTAGAAAAAAAAAAACATTTAAATTAAGCAAATAAATAAATTTTATTAAATTTATAAAGCATAAAGCATTCTCCGAATCATTTTTTTAAATTAAATATTTTTTAAAGACATAAAATTATTGTGTAGATGTAGTTTGGGTGGTTACTGCATTTTCTAATTTAGGTGACGATATTTAAATTTCTATGCTTACCAATAGACATGAATAAAGTTGTATCATTTAATACAAAAATTACTATTTGTATATATTCCACTATTTATTTCACCTAAAAACATTTAAAGAGTATCTACATTGTAAAATATCTTTTTTAGTGCAAAATTATGCTCTTAGATATAGAATATGCTTATTAATGATTTTTTTCAAGAATACGACAAAACATTCTGCTAAGATCAAATTTTAAAATAATAATAAAGAATCAGAAATGGGTAACTAATTTGATTTATAAATTACAGAGATACAATAATATGTATAAAACATCGTCTGGTAAATATATTGTATGTATATTACAGTTTAATAATAACAGAAAGATTTGTGTCTTATTTTCTTATATTGCCTTTGAAGAACGTAATATTTTCCTTTTACAAATTAAGGTATACATAGCATTATTAATTAAGTAAACAAATTTGGAATACTCACTGTAACGGCCATTGTTGATTGTCACATCGCCGTTCCATTTTCCGTTCTAACCAAGAAATAGTATGTTGATTGAAGATCCCACACGAAAAAATGGGGTATTTCCAGCATATTCTTTCATCTGGTATTAGTATAGTTGATGTTTAATAACATCAGTTATTTTTTATTTATTTTCATTTAAATCCCATACAAAATTTTTATAATTTCTCTTTAAATTTTTAATAAAGGAGTACTGCAAATATCTAAAAAAGTGCCATAGTTATTTGTAAAGAAAATTACCACTTCTACGTTGGATTTCAATGCAATCATTTAAGCCGACAGAACGCACAATAGCATGAGGACCTCTTTTAATAGCACCACTAGGTACGATTTGATGAATTTTTATTTTTGGAACGTCCAGAGTTGAAGATGATAATCCTGAGGTAATTGAATCCATAATGTTGTTGCAGTTGATAATACGAAATTTTTAGTGAATGTTGAAAAGCAGTAGTCGGCGTTGTTTATGACAAATATGAAGGGTTAATATCTACAAGGAGAAATACCTTTTATATAGATTTTTTAAAAACATTTTATATTTTCTCAAATTATATTTTGAAGAGAATATACATACTAATGTTTTATTCTAAAATTTGAAAATAAATCAGATTTTTTATTAAAATAAACTTTAGCACCAAGAAGCCATTTTTTAACACTTCATTTTTATTTTATTAAAACAACATTACCAGATGGTAAAAAATATTTTTTTAGTGATGCCACGTAAACACATCTGGGTTGAAAGCGTTTTATCGCTTCTTTTACTCGCAATTTAAAATAAATAAATTGAAGGTAATTCTCTAATTTCAGCTTTTTATTTTTATATTGTTATCAAAACTGCGGGATAGAGGCTACTAGTTTCTTAAATAATTTAAAAAAATATTTATCATTAGACTTGAATTGATCTAAATCAAACTCTTAACAATTTCTGCGTATCAGGTTTTAGAATGT